>JASDQU010948158.1:16929-46293 GCA_032191745.1 Picea mariana
AATCATCTTGTAATTGAACATTTAAGTGGGGTAAAAGGAGGTTTCCCCCTCGAAGAGTCTTATTATCTGAAATTATCTCTTTTTCAAGGTGTTGAGTACTTTTCCTGAGGTTTTTATATGCTATATTGATGTTTGGTTCTTAACAATACCTCTTTATTTATATATAAAGAGGTATAATGTCATACAAACATCTAGCTTGGATTTAACATGTCATACAAAGATGTTTGTTGAAAACCATACAAACATCTAACTTGGATTTAACATAAAGTTTGCAATGACCATACATATTTTTAACTCGGGGTGGCAATATAAATCCTTACAAGACCAAATGGAAATAAAATCCAAGTTACAAATAATTAACGATGATCCCTTGTTTAATTCCAAAATTCAATTTATAATAAGCAACAATCTTAACGAATTTCATCACAGGAATGCAATATACTTGGAAACCACATGAATTTCAAATTTCAGAAGGTGCATATGATTCACAACGACCAAACAAAATTACCAAATTTCCAAATCAAAACATTTATTCAACGACTATGATGAATTTCAACTCAGGTTTGCAATCGATTTTACAATAACCAACGAATACTAAATTCTAAAAATGAAATGAATTAACAACGCCTAAATGAAGGATTAAATTTTTGGTCTGAGATAAATTTATGGTATCTCTATGCATTTCCAAATCCTCCTATTGCAATTGACTTGATAGTTATCATATCAACTTCTAAATTGAATAACTGATATTTTATTTGGGAAACAATACATAAATTTCAAATTCTTAGATATAAACAATTTGCAACGAATCAAGAAAATTTCAGTGGCTAAATAACAAATGGTTATTCGATGAACATATAAACTTTTGTTTGATCCTGAGATACAATATGAATTTGCAGCGAATATGTTCATAAGTTTTCTCATTACAAATTTACTTGTTGACAATATAAAATTCATAATAAAATGTCGAAACCAAGAAGACGAAGAGTGACGATGTCCTTCAAGAACTTGCGATCCTTCTGCTCTCCCGCTTGTTAATCACCAAACTTCACTGGTACCTCCCATCCAATGCTAAGGATAGTATTTTTCCCCCTTATCCCCCTGAGCCGCAAATGGGGTCACACACAAGAAACCACAAACAATAGCGCCAAGTCTTTCCTTGCAAGGAAGAGATTCCACTCTTTATCTAAGCCTAGTATCCCAAATCTCACAAGTTAAACATAGTCCACAAAAATTTGGCAGCATAAAATTACCAAGAACGAGTGAGCTTCCCCCCTTTTTCCCTTCTACCTCATTTATTTTTATAGAAAAATCCCCAATGACACATGTCCTCATGCACACTTAATTATCTTTTTATTAATTTATTTAGGATTATTCACCCACATACTTGTCACCCTCTCCCCAAATTGCTACCAATTTTATTTTATTTAAAAAGTCAATTTTCCTCACATTCCCCAATGTGTTCTTATTTTCTCTCTTAGGTGTCCCTTTGTTCCCCAAATTTTCATTTAATGAGTGTCTCCTAACTAGATCTTAGTTAGAGTTGGATTAGGAGTCTTCTTCTAGTTAGACTAGTGGTAGCTTGACTCTATATACCATTCTATGAGTACACCTATTCTCTCATATTATTATTTATTCTAATTTAAAAATATAATTTATTAATTTCATGCACACATGTGCATTTTATCCAAAATTTAAATTTTACTCAAATTTACCCAGAATTTGGTTTATCTCAATTCTTTTAATTTATTTAATATTTTTAATTAGCCCTTAATTAAACTTAGACTTAGCTTTAGACTTTTGTTATGCTCATAATTAATAATTTATTATTCAATTAATTATTTAATCTTAACAAGCTCTAATCCCTTCAATGTTTTCTAGGCCACCTAGATTTGTTGACACAAGTTTTTAATTACACGATGTGCCCTTCAAGACACACCTTTGTGCTCCAAGGGTGCCACTTGCCTTTGAATGGTTTTGGAAATTTGTACAACCCTTTGGAGTCAACACACAATTCATTTGACCTTATGAGAGATTAAAGGCTTCTAAGGAATAAGGAATCATCCTTATTGCGCACCCCTTAGAAATATTCATGAGCGACTGTCTCAGACCTCCCTCATGACATCGTGGACCACTCAAACTAAGCAATCATTAACCTACAGTTCTTTCCATGGTTGGAGTAATATTAGGTTAGGATAGGGATGTTTGAGTTTCCACACCTCTCCCTCAAATATTTGGTTTCTGTGCATGCCCCTTTACTCCTTATGTGAGTCGGATTAGCAAGCATCGTCAAACTTGCATCCACTGACAAAACAATGTCAATAATCCATATACATAAATAATATTGTAATCAATCATATGTCATATGTGTGGAAATGAAATACTCAAACAAATACGATCCACTACCTGACTTAATCTAGATTCCAAGAAAGTCCATTGATGCCATCATCATCCATAATATGTCATGTGTCCTACACACTTAGGAAAACTCATCAATAACATCTGTCAATACATATACATCAATTTAAAAACAAGTCACAATACATCCTCATCATCATATATAACCCATAATCGAAATGAAATCATAATATACCATAACCGGATCACTTGCACGTAAGTGTCCTCAAAGAATATGTCAATAAAAGTGTTCTCAGTAGAGCAGGATGTTACATACACCCCCTCTTGTTTTAAACTTCAACCCTAATTTTGTATAGTATATAAATGCAAGTAAACAAATGAATATGACATAGATCTACATATCTGATCTATCAAACAAGTAAGGAAATTGTTGATGCATCTCATATGCATCCTCCCAGGTAGCCGAGTGTGGAATATAGTTGTCCTGGTGAACCTTGACTTGATCGACTGTTCCATGTCATAGATGTTGAGTGTGATGGTATAGAATGCATATTAGTTCTGCCATGAGAGCACCCTCATATGACACCTATAAATAACTCATGTCAATAACGTGTGACAGA
Source organism: Picea mariana (assembly GCA_032191745.1). Taxonomy (NCBI): domain Eukaryota; kingdom Viridiplantae; phylum Streptophyta; class Pinopsida; order Pinales; family Pinaceae; genus Picea; species Picea mariana. Next base: position 19,908 of record JASDQU010948158.1, read on the forward strand.
TCACTAATATAATGTCGTAAAACATATACATGAAATACATCGTGCATACACCTCAAAGAATCAGGCAAGGCTAGTCGATAATCCAAGGGTCCCTTCTTTTCCACAATTTCGAAAGGTCCCACAAACCTATGAGAGATTTTTATCACCCCTTCCAAACTAGATCGATCTCTTGTGCAGTTTTACCCACAAGAAAACTCTGTCGCCAACTTCATAACTGTAGTCAATGTGATGCACATCAGCATAACTCTTCTGTGAATCCTACGCTTTTTTAATTCTCTGTCTTATGATTTCATATCTTATTCCATTTCCTGGATTGCTTCTGATCCTACTAGAACCCTATCCTCAATTCAATCCCAACTCAATGATGTCCGACATGGTCATCTGTAAAGAAATCCATACGGTTCCATATTAATTGTACTCTCGTAACTGTTGTTGTATGCAAACTCTATCAATGGCAAGAAGTATTCCAAACGTTTTTGTTGGTACATTACATACATATGCAACCTATCCTCAAAAATTTGTTTTGTTCTTTCTATCTGTTCATCTGTCTTTGGGTGATATTTTGTAATAAAATTCAGTTGTGTTCCCAAGGCCTCTTGGAATCTGGTCCAAAATCGTCTTGTAAACACTAATCCTCAATTGGATAGGATCCTTCTTAGTACACCCTATAATCTCACAATCTTTTTGATAAATACTCTACCTATGTATAGCGCCTGATATGTTGTACATACTGGAATAAAGTGTGCACTCTTCGTCAGAGTGTAAACTACCACAAAAATTGAATCGTGTCTCCTTGCCATCAATGGAAATCCGACGATAAAATCCATTGAGATGACCTCCCATTTTGATTCAGGAATATTGTGTAGCTATAACAATCCTACTAGATTTCTATGTACAACCTTTACCTTCTGACATTCTAGACATCTTTCCACGTAACTAACTATGTCAACTTTCATTCCTTTCCAGAATAATAAAGGCTTAAGGTCTGTCTTCATCTTCGTGACTCTCGGATGAGCCATGTAAACTGCTTGATGATCTTCATTTAAGATCAAACTTCTTAATTTTTCGTTATGTAGTATGTAGATTCTATCGTTATATCTTAACAATCCTTGATTTTCCAATGAGTAACCTTCAAAATTTGGTACCATCATGGTATTTTGTCCAAAATTATCCTTAACTTCTTTTTACCAGTCATCATCTACATGCATATTTAGAATCTTTTCTTGAAGATTCATCTTAAGAGATAATACCAAGAATATGCATGGTCTTCAACTCAACGCATCTTCCACTCCGTTCACCATTCCTTTAATGTAAGTAACCTCAAAGTCGTACTCGCTAAGTATTTCTGACCAATGCCTCTATCACGCGTTCAAGTCACTCTGAGTAAATATATGTTCCAATCCACAATGATCTGTCTTTAATTCATTTTTTCTTCCAATAAAATAATGTCTACATACTCTTAAGGAATATACAATTACTAGTAACTCTAAGTCATGTATTGTGTAGTTTTCCTTATGTTTCCTAAATTTCCTTGAGATGTAAGCAATCAGTCAATCGTATTGCATCAAAAATCCACCTAAACCTTCCTTGGATGCATCTGTGCATAGAAAGAATTATTTTTCCATGTCGGGGACCTTTAATATTAGTTTTGTCGTCAAAAAATACTTGAGATTTTGAAATTCTTCCGTGCATTTCTCAGTCCATATGAACTTGTTTTTCTTCTACAATTCTGTGATTAGATTTTCTATCTTTGAAAAACCTTCAATGAACTATTTGTAATATCCTGCTAAACCCATAAATCTACATACTTCTTTTACATATTTTGGTGTTGGCCACTCCATAATGGCCTCTACTTTTTCTAGATCTACAATGATACCTTCATTAGATATGATATGCCCCAAGTAATGAATCTTTGGTTGGTAAAAAGAACATTTCGATATCTTTCCATACAATTTATTTTCTCGTAGACATTGTAGGACCAATCTCAAGTGTTCGTCGTGCTCTTCTTTCGTCCATGAATAAATCAATATTTCATCAATAAATACTTGAACAAACTTATCTAATTATTCATGGAATACCCCATTCATCAAGCTCATGAATTCCCCCAGGGCATTCATAAATACAAACAGTAAAACTATAAACTCATAGTGTCTGAATCTCATCATAACGTTGTCTTAGGGATATATTCTTCTTTAATCCATAATTGATGATATCTCAATCTCAAGTCAATCTTCGAAAATATCATTTCTACTTTCATATGATAAAAAAAATCATCTATGATTGGTAACAGATATTGGTTCTTGATTGTTGTTTTTTTCAATTGATGATAGTCAATAAAAAGTCTCCACAATCCATCCTTCTTTCTCACAAAAATCATTGGTGCACCCCATGGTGATACGATTAGACATAGAATTCCCAAGTCCAACAACTAATTCAATTGAATTTTCAACTCCTGCAACTCAGGTGTTGACATCCAATAAGGCTTTCTTTCTATTGGTTCAGTTCTAGGTTTCAAGTCTATTGTAAACTCTAACTCTCTTTTAGGTGGTAAACCTGGAAACTCTTCAGGAAATACATCGACAAACTCTTGTACTACAGGAGGGTTTTCTAATCCTTCCACCTTGCCCTTTTCATTTAGTGCTAATATTGCATATAGCTTGCATCCTTTGCGCATACTCTTCTATAGTTGTAGGGAAGAAATAAACCTCAAGGGAACTCCCTTGTCTCTTCCTACAATCACTCTATTCTTCCCCAAATCATCTGTGAAACTTAACCATTTCATATTACAGTTAAGTATCGCATTATGTAATTCTATCCAGTCCATACCAATCACTATGTCATAAGATCCTAATATCGTGACATATAGGTTGGCCTTCATTACAAAATAACCCAAGTTAATGCTACAGTCTGTAACCTTTCCTCCAATCTTTTGTTTGGCACCTGATGCCATTTTTACGTATTTGAACTTGTCCTACTCAACTACCTTTACTTTATTTCTCTTTAGTGTTGCACTATAAATAAATCTCTCTGTAGCACCTAGATATATCAAGATACTAAAATTTTTATTGGTGATCATACCTGACATCTCGAGTGTTGAGACCTAATTATGCACCCCTGCCCCTCCTGCCTCTTTTCCCTATGCCTTCATCAAAATTATTCCTCTTCTGGTTGGTTATCTCGGTTTCCCTCTCTAAATGACTTGGTTTCTATCGTTTTCCTTTTTGATTGAGTCTTTGCACATTTTGTTTATGTTTTTATTGAAGGATAATTGCATGTCGTGATTTGGTTCGAAATACTTGTCATCATGTTTGTCATTGATTGAGTGTACAACAGGTCCATCAAGTTATTTTTTGTGTGCAAGAGATATCCAACACCACCAAGTCCTTTGGATGCGTAGTAAGCTTCCACAGAATAGAACACAACAATTCAAAGCAGTTCAATTAAGGGTTATATTTCAGGCCAAACAGACAAGGTAAAGTTCAACAGTGGAGATCCAATAGTTGATCAGAGCAACAACTCTCGCACATTCGAGATTGCAAAACTTGCATGAGGTTTAATCGCAATAGTTACATAAGCCACTCTGGGACTTCGACACCAAAACGTTTGAGCCAATATTTGTTGAAAACTCCCAAACTTCAAATGTCCCATCGCTTCAACGATCAACCAGATGGGAGGTCTTCACACTTAGCACCCAAAACTCTCGAATGTCGAAATGTTGGATCCACATGGAATCCATCTAGCACTGACATGTGGCATTCATCAGAGGAGACATGTGGCACTCATTTCAGACACCTTTTTTTATGCCATTTGCCCATTTCTGGGTGACATATGTCACGCTCCTCATGTGGACATGTCAGTGACCATGACATTGGGGACACGTTAGATATGAAGTTCTGAAGTGTTGATCAACCAAAGAGCCTAAGTGTTTATCAACGACAATGACATCATGGACACGTCAGATCCAAATTGTTGAAGTGTCGATCAACTAAATTGCCAAAGTGCCAAAGAACTGGAGACACATAGCGCTCATTTATGCTGACACATAACATTCATCCATTGGAACATGTGGCATACATCAATCGTGACACGTGGCACTCATTTTGATCATTTTCAACACACAATTTTCCCCATTCCAAGTGACACATGTCACCCTCCTTTTCATGACATGTCATCGGTCATGACATCACAACCTCCACGTCAACTACGAGAGATTGTCCTTCAGGAGATTTATATCAAGAGCAGACGCAGTCTCTCAAAGTCCCGAATGTCGAACTCTCAAACCATTTAATAGTAAATATTTATTAATCCTAGATCAATTAGCACTAATCAAGAATTAATGACTCTGGGAGATTGTCACTTCCAGATATTGCAACTTAGAGTGAACGTAAATCGTCGAAGATTCAGATACACATGGCACTCTTCTATCATGATTGATCCGAAACGATCTTTTAAATGACTATGGTTGAGTTACTATGCATGTGTTGATTAACCAATTAGGAAGCTTAATGAAAAAGGCATAAGATATGAGAATATATCATAGCCATATAAACATGTATAGAAATGAAATGAAGCAATAAACAACAACAAACCATAACACCAATGTGATAACGAAGTCTGGCAATTTCGCCTACGTCTCCGGGCCTTTGTCTCAGTGGGTGGGGCTTTCTTATTTCTATTAAAATCTCAATAAGTACATCTGGTCTTGTTCTCCCATATCTTAAGAACCCAACAAAAGAAATGACACTCAAATTGCATGACCGGAGCTCCCAGAAATGGCCCGCAAAGGTGCACTCCTCAACAACTTCCCTGCATAAAAATGGATTTGGCTTGGCTTTCCTTCAGCATAAATCTTCTCTAAATATCCTCTCATGGCTTCAAGAAGGAATGTTTTATATATATATGAAGTTTGTAACCATCTCCCAACTTCCCCCAAATATTTGGCCTCTTTTTGGGATCAAATCCCCCTTCAAATGGCCAAACAATCCTTAAAAACGCATAATCTGGGCCAAACTATAGGCAAAAACACCCACCTGTGCATAAAAATAAAAATTATCCCCTAGGGCTAGGCACGTGCACCATTTTAGGGTCACATGGTATCTAGGTGGCTAAGCACTAGCCCAAAGGGATGTGCGCTGACCCCTTTCCCAAATATACAGGTCACATGGCATCTTTGTATAGGACTGTGCCCTTAGGGTGTGCCTACCCCAAGGTTCTAGCTCCCAAATAAAAGGTAGAAAGTGATAAACATCCATGCTAGTGGTTGACATATTGTGTCATGCCCCCTTTAGTTATGGATATATGTATGTATGAATCTACGGGTTGGTGCTTAGCCCCAACCCCCTTCCACCTCCATTACACCATATTTTTCACTTTAAATATATTAAAACGAGCTTGTATAAACAAGAAATAACATGGCACAATGGAATCTGCCCCTTTGTGAAAGATTTACGATTGGTGGAGAGGTTTCTGGTTCAAAACTCGTAGAGGCTAACAATTTTTTTCTAGTAAGCAAAAATCCAATGCTTAGGTGCCACGTGGTAGCCCATGTCTCGGCCACGTGGCACCACCCCATTTGTCAAATCCAATGCCAAGTGTCAAACGTTGATTGATCTATGTGTTAACATGCTTTCCCATTAAGATCCGTACCTGCCACCTGTCTTCCCAGTCAACACCATACGGGCATGACACGTCAATTGTACGGGTGCCACATGTCACCCTTTCAGTGGTGACACAGGTCACCTCCTGGTTGGTCCACTTGTACCTTCCATGTCAACAGTCCTTTGTGCCCCTGCCATGTCAGTTGTACGACATGATAGCACGTGTCACGCTGCCATGTCAGCATGACGTCAATGTTGACTTTTTTACTGTTGACCTATTTGACTTTTTTCATGTTTGGAAAAATGATCAGAGTGTGATAACTCTCTCATACAGCATCTATTTGAGGAAGTAAATATATGGCCAAAATCTTCACGACGCATCAGTCGCAATGGAATTGGTTTCATCGGATTTAGAGAACTTTCATTTTTGAGCATTTTCTGGACCTGGGGCACCTCCTAGACCCGATTTTGGATCACACCTCCCCACTAAGGACCTTTTTGTTCCCAAAAGGTTATTGACCAGTCAACAAGCTCAGGATAGGCCACTTGACTTGTCCTCTGTCTCTGAACTCTGTCCTGTGCACCTGTCTCATCAAGATCAATTGTAATACAATCATGACAGCTAACAGTATATTGTTAGCCATTTGAAACCTGTCACATTTTAATGAAGCCACTATCATCCATGTAGAAAACATTACTAATGATAGCATAAAAAACATGACTGCAAATGAGTTGATATACTTGTAATATTTGCACGACATGTGCTTGTCTTGAAGGAAACTATGATTGATTTTCTATTCAACAATCATTTCTTGTTCTTTCTTAATATCAANCAATTATTGGTTTGTTTCTTTCTTGAACTACCTTCTTTAATTTTTCCATTGTTTGAAGAGTTTTATTTTCTTTAACATGATGAGCATGAACCACATAATCTTGACCTGCTTTGGTTAATAGATATTGATTCTTTGTCCTGTAGAAGATTGCCTTACGATCATATAAGTATGGACTACCTAAGATCATTCCACATTCACTTAGTGGCACTACATCACATGTTACCTCATCCACATACTTAGATGAAATTGCAAATTTGAGTGTGCACTGCTTTGTTATGTGCATTTGATGATGATTTCTTATCTATTTAAGTGTGTAGGGATTATGATGTACTTGTGTTTTTAACCCCAATTGCTTAACCAATTCTTATGAAATTAGATTAGATTGAGATCCATTGTTGATTAATGTTTCTACCTTAGTGTGTCACATGATGGTACTTATATGAAACAAGTTACTTCTACAATCAATTCCTTCACCAATTTTACCTGTCATACCAACCAATGAGACCTTTGATTCATCACCTGAATCTGATCCCAAATCTGTTGTTCGTGTTGTTGTTGCAACTGTTTGCCTCCCTTTCTTTCCCTTGAACCACTTTGGCCTCTTCTTGGGATGCAACTGCCAACACCAGTCCTCATCATACCCCTCTTTCTTGCAATTCTTGCAAGAGGGCTTCTCCTCCTTTCTCTTCATTGCATTTGACTTCTTTCCATGCCACTTCCTCTTATCCTCTTTCCTTGAAGATGATTCTCCTAATACACCTATTTTCCATGCTTCAATGTATGTCACGTGAATAGAAACCTCATCAAGGTTAGTGGGTCCAAACATGAATATAGTGTTTCTAATATGTACAGGTAAACCTCCTATATACTTCATAAGGGTTTTGTGTGTATGTAAAAGGACATATAACATCAATGCCATTTTTCAAAAGCCATCTGTATACTCTTGCACTGTTTGTCTTTTTCATAGTTTTAAATATTGTCATTCAATTAATGTTTTTTCTTTATAACCCAAAGGATCGAATTTCTTTCTAAGTGCAGAAATAAAACTTTTCCATGATGGAAATACATTACCCACTTGTTGTGTTCCATTTTTCAACTTTCTTTGCCACCAGATAAGATTTGTGCCTGCAAGTCTTAATGATGCCAACTTGATCTATGTGGCCTCATCCTTGATCTGTTGCAAACTGCAATATACCTTCATCTGTCTGACCCAATTTTCAAGTTTCTCTACATTAACTTCACCATCATATATGGGTAACTCAAATTTTACATCAAGTTTTAAGAATGGAATTTCATTCTTATGTTTATGAACATGTTTCTTTGCATTGGATTTAGAACTTGAACTTGAATAAGAAGGAGAAGAAGGAGGTGATGATGGAGGTGAAGGAGGGATCTGAGGAGGATCCTATACCTCTTCACTTTTTCCCTTTGAATATTCACCCATATTTGGTTTCTTATGTTCCAAGTAATATTCATACAAAACTTTCATCATCTCCGACCAATGTGTCCCTCTTCTGATGCCACCAATGTGATAACAGAAATAGAGCTTCTCACACCAATGTGATAACAAAAGTAATGAAGTCCCTCTTCTGATGCCATCTTCTTGGTGTGAGAAGCTCTATTTCTCAATCCAATTAATGGATTCTCTTCAACACGATTTCCTTCACCACGTTTTATTTTTTTCCTGGTTAACATGAAAAACTCAAATCCAAACATCAACTAACTCTAATACCACTTGATCCGAAAAGATCATTTAAATGACTATGGTTGAGTTATTATGCATGTGTTGATTAACCAATTAGGAAGCTTAATGAAAGAGGAAGAAGATATGATAATATATCACATCTATATAAACATGTACAGAACTGAAATAAAGCAATAAATAGTAGAAAACCATAACACCAATGTGATAACAGAGTTCGGCAATTTTGCCTATGTCTCTGGGCCTTTGTCTCAGTGGGTGAGGCTTTCTTATTTCTGTTCAAATATAAATAATTACATCACAGTAGTGTCAAAAGGTTACAAAACTTATTTTTTCTTATTCTCCTAGATCTTAAAAACCCAACAGAAGAAACAACACTCAAATCAGATGACCAGAGCTCCCAGAAATGGCCCGCAAAGGTGCACTCCTCAACAACTTCCCTACATAAAAATGGCTTTGGCTTGGATTTCCTTCAGCATAACTCTTCTCCGAATCTCTTCTCATGGCCTTAATAAGTCCTCGTTTATATATATCTAAATTTGGTAACCATCTCCCAACTTCCCCCAAATATTTGGCCTCTTTCTGGGATCAAATTACCCTTCAAATGGCCAAAACATCCTAAACAACGCCCAATCTGGGCCAAACTATAGGCAAAAACACCCACCTGTGCATAAAAATAAAAATTAGCCCCTAGGGTTGGGAATGCACACCATTTTAGGGTCACATGGTATCTAGGTGGCCAAGCACCAACCCAAAGGGCTGTGCGTTGACCCCTTTCCCGAATATACAGGTCACATGGCATCTTTGTATAGGACCGCGCCCTTAGGGTGTGCCTACCCCAAGGTTCTAGATCCCAAATAAAAGGAAACAAGTGCTAAACATCCACGCTGGTGGTTGACATATTGCGTCGCACCCCCTTTAGTTGTGGTTATATGTATGTATGAATTTGCGGGTTGGGGCTTAGCCCCAACCCCCTTCCACCTCCATTACACCATATTTGGACGTTAAATATATTAAAATGGGGTTGTATAAAAAATAAATAATGTGGCGCAATGGCATCTTCCCCTTTGTGAAATATTTACGCTTGGTGGAGAGGTCACCGGTTCAAAACTCATAGAGGCTAACAAAATTTTTCCATTAACCAAAATAGCCAATGCCTAGGTGCCATGTGGCAGACCACGTCTGGGCCGCGTGGCACCACCCCATTTGTCAAATCCAATTCCAAGTGTCAAACATTGATTGGTCCACATGTCATCATGATTTCCCAGTTAGATCTATACATGCCACCTATCTTTCTAGTCAATACCGTATGGGCATGACACGTCAGTTGTACGGGTGCCACATGTCACCCTTTCAGTGGTGACACGTGTCACATCTCGGTTGGTCCACCTATACCTTCCACGTCAGTAGTCCTATGTGCCCATGCCATTTCATTTTTATGGCATGTTTCCATGTGTCACGCTGCCACATCAGCATGATGGCATCAACATTGACTTTTTGACTGTTTACGTGTTTGAATTTTTGCATGTTTGGCAAAACAATCAAAGTGTGATAAATCTCACATACGACATCTATTTGAGGAAGTAAATATATGGTTGGAATTAGCACGACGATACAGTCACAATGGAATTGGTTTCATCCGATTATGAGAACTTTCATTTTTGAGCATTTTCTAGACCTAGGGCACCTCCTGGATCTAATTTTGGATCAATGACACATGGAATCCATCAGTCGAGACACGTGGAATCCATATTTGAGACATGTGGAACTTAGTTTAAGCACATTTTGGTCTTTCATATGCACTATTTCAAGTGACACATGTCACCATTCTTTCCATGACACGCCAACGATATCACATCAGGCTGCCACTTCAAATTCGCGGGATTTTCCTCTGGGAGATTTACAAGCACAATATTCGAAAAGAAAAACTCCTAAACTCCAAAGAGCTGGAGTCCTGAAGTCCTTAAATTCCAAATGACTAAAAGATAATCTCGAGTTAATTAAGATAAACGTGGTTATGAATCCAGGAGATTAGCACTCCGAGAGATTTGAAATCAAAGCAAGAACAGTTCTCCAAACCCCCGAAGCGTCGGAGCCCCGAACAGTTGAAGTGGGGTCCTCACTGCCACATCACTCCACAACATTGTCACTCTGGGAGATTCTCCAACTCAGCATACGAAGTCCTGAACACCGAATTCCCGTAGTGGTTTATTTTTTTTGATGGTATATTTTAATTTTTAAAAAGGGGCGCCAAACCAGGAATGGCGAAAAAACAATGCCAATACATCCAGTTATCTCTAGTGGTCTCCAACAGCATGCATGCATGCCCATGATCAATACAAAACTCTATTCTATCACTCCTAGTCATTCTCTGTCAGATATCAATTCGCTCCAATGCATGCATCAATATAATTTTATTGCAAATAACATTTTTTAATTTTTTAGCTCAAAACTCTTTTAGTTTCAGGCATAATAAGTGGTATTTTATGTGTGATAAGAACCACTCTTTTTGATAAATTCAAGATTGGAGTATTCATTACTATACTCTATCAGTTTCTAGTTAAGTTAATAAGTTGTTTGACAAGTGGTAGTGTAGAGTTAAGTCTCAGTCCTAGATGGACGAGAGCCTCTAAAACTCTCATAAATATGTAGTTTTTGTATGTTTTGAGGGTTCAGTTTTTGGGGAGAAAAAGATCAATACAACAACTAATTGGACCCATTCTACACATGGATTAAATCTCTCTACCTGGTGAAGATACTATTGATGAAAATGTATTTGTGTCCAAATTCGTATGTTTTTCTTATCATGAATACAATTTTGATTTGTGTGAAGTATGTTTCTTTTCCTTCATCTACTGTATAAGTTTTATTTATTACTATGAAACCTGTGATAACAACTATGATTTCATGAATATATTTTTTATTACAACCTGTGGGAATGACTATTTTTGGCACATGTTTGATGCTTGAAATGACATTTTAAGACTTAAACTTCTTGCAGCAGATTTTTCATTGAATGGTTTGTTGTTTTTCTTTGTTTCTTACCTTTATTGTCTCACTTTTTTGTCCTTAGTATACCACCAACCAAGGAGAACCCTCGTCCATCTCACTTTTCCAACGAAACCATGCTCATGTCTTGATAAACCAACCCTCTAACTAACCCATTAATAAAAAAATGAACCATTCATAACTTGAGGTGGCCTAGCTCTACCTTTTCGTAGTCAAGTGTAGACCTTAGGACCAACATCTTCTAGCGTCATTTCTAGGGAACAGAGTAATGAAATATCTTTCCCTAGGAGAATGAAAATGATCAGATATGACCTTTGATGGTAAACAAAGATTAGACACTTTCATACTATCATCTTTCACCTGGTGACTCCACTGAGTTAAATTCAAAAATAAATACTGGCTCCCAGAAAAGGACTCAAGAAATCTAAATCTGAGCACACCAGAGCTACTAAGTCTCATCCTAACCCTAAGAAGGATGAAGTAGTCTCTGAGAAATAAATACAAATACGAAAATCCATCTTAGCTTAGAGATATACTTCACCCATCAAGGTTAAAGTTTCACCTCAGGAATCTATTGTTCTTCATCATCACAAGCATCTTGAATTTTCTATCCCTTAAAATCATAATTCCAAGGAACCACATACACCTTCAACTCCTTCCTCTACTTCATCATATAGTCCAACATCCACCCCTGTGTCTCTAAACAAAAGTTGTTAATAGGATGGATGCCATAATTGTTGCTAGATATGCACCCTTAGTTCTCCATGTTGGCTTACATGCACTCCCAACCACAAATTACATGAAATATTTGCCCAGATATAACGGGGAAGGGGATGTCACAGCTGAGGAACATACGGTATCCTTCTACATCTTTTCATACAACTTCAACATTGACTATACAGATGTGTGGATGAGGTTGTTTGTACAAAGTTTGGATGGGGAGGTAATAAAATGGTTTTGGGGCCTCCCTCCAACCTCCATTGCATATATTGGTGCATTAGATGAGGATTTCATAAAACAATCGGGAGATAGAAATGATTATCTTTATTACATCACTGAGTTTGGGGCTCTTAAGATAAAGAATGGTGAGTCTATTTTAGACTTCGTCGGGATATTTAATAAGATGTATATTAGAATCCCAGATGAGATAAAACCAATTGAAGCCTTTGCCAAGATCACTTATGCCATTGCATTTGATGCAGACTTCTCTCTTCTGTTGAGGGAGAGAATATCCACTACCTTGTTATCCATGCAAGAATCAACCATTGAGGTTGAATCTAATATCTTGGCATCAGATCGACTAAAGACCAGATCTGAAAAGGACAAGAAGAAACAAATATAGGATTCCCTTTCCTCCTCTAACCCATCCATGTCTGATTCTAAACTTGATGATATTACCAAAACTTTAAAGGATCTGAAATCTAAAATAGCTAAGCTGAAATGGGAATCTAAACAACCAAACATATATTTTCAAGGGGTTGGGAATAGAAATCCCAACCAGTTTATAAGACTAAATGATTCCCCTCAGATAATGTAGAGACAGAGGAATAATGTTGATGACCAAAGAGTAGTATCTCCTTTCCAAAAAAATAAGATTGAGGAGATGGATGCAAAAAATGATGTTGGATATGATGATGCTATGATTTTCAATGAAACATATTTTCACACCAATCACTTAACGCAGCAAGAGTATGAGGTAGCACAATTTTCAGATAAGTTTGATGTTGAGATAAGAGAAGATGGAGTTATTCAAGTCCATCCCAGAAATAAATATGACTTGAGGCCTAGAACATACGCTCCCAAGTCCACCACCTCTGTTCAGAATAGAAAAGCATAGGTTCCTCCCAAACCAAATCCAAGAAAAGGTGCAGTGGCTAAAGCTGACCAACATCCTCCATTTAAACCTATTGTCCCTGAATTTGATAGGCCACAAGAATATTTCATCCTAGATCATGAGTTGAGAAAGATCAAGATCCCTGTACCTCTGTCAGAATTGTTAAAAAATGAGCCTTTCAAACAATCCATTATGAAAGTTCTGCAACCACCTACTATTGTTGTAACTTCTGATGTAATTCGTCTGTAGGATGAGAACCCAACCATTACTGTGAGCCCGCACATTGAGGATGTCTCTGATGATTCTCCACCATTATACATATATCTAAATGTCCATGACAACATCCTACATAACTGTCTCATGGACTCAGGTGCCTCACACAATGGCATACCTAAAGTTTTTATGGAGGAACTAGGTCTAGAGATCACCTAGACTTATCAATACCTTTACACCTTTGACTCCAAAAAAGTCAAATGTTTTGGATTAATAAAAGATCTGGTGGTTTCTTTGGCATAGTTACCCATGAAAATTGTAGTGATGGACATCGTTGTGGCTGACACTCCCCCCAAGTTTGGTATGCTTTTGTCCAGGACTTGGGCCAAGAAGGTTGGGGGATCATTACAAATGGACCTCACATATGCCACCATCCCTATTTTCGGAGGAGAGAACAGAACACTATACAAAGAGGTCAAATTGGCCTATATTGTTAGTGACCATAAGAATCCAATAAATCACCCAATTTATGTTGTTGAGGATGAGATTGGATCATCTTTTTTCCATATAAATGGTGATGAACTAGAAATTACAATCACCAAATGCAAAGATCAACCTTTGAGAGATCAACAAAACCAAGTGTGGAATATTTATTTCGTTGGCTCTTCATTAAGAGAAGGTTTTTGGGGCTGGTATAGTCCTCATTTCCCCTGCACAAGAGGTTATAATTCTCTCTTATAAGATGGAATTTGAGACTACTAACAATATAGTTGAGTATGAAGCTCTGATGCTTGGATTGAGGGTTGCTAAAGACATGGCCATTGATAGTTTGGCAGTGTTTGTTGATTATGAGATAATCCTCAATCAAGTCAATAAAATATATCAATCTAAACAACATAGGCTCAAACAATACATGAATGAGGCATGGGACCTAGTTTATAACGTCTTTCTAGCATTCAATATTTCCTTCATTCCTAGATAGGAAAATCAGAAGGCATATTCTTTGGCATTGGATTCCAACACCTTCAGACCTCCCATTGGTCCAAATATCAAGTATCATGTGGAATTCAGACACATGATAACCATACCAGATAACATCAAGCACTGGCAGGTCTTTAGTGATGACCTGGAGCTACAAAGATTTCTACAGACCATAGAAGAATTCTCCATTATCTCTATAGATCAGGAAGGTGAAGATGATGAATAAGAGAATAAACAAACATCTCATATGTTGAACAAAGTGGTTGGCCAAAACATTGTGGAACTTAAAATGAACCACATCCCCAGGGGTCTAGTGCCACTAGAAATGTTATTTGACAGTCATGATGTCTCTAGAGGAGCTTCCATGAAAAAACAAGAGGAAATGGTGGACTAAAACATTGGGACTACTGAAAATCCCAAAATGGTCAAACTTTCTAAGGAAATACCTCCAGAAAAGAAATATAGGTATGTCAGCCTCATGAAAAATTTTGTTGATATTTTTGCATGGTCATATGAGGATTTGAATACATTTGAATTTGACATCATCCAACACAATATCCCTCTGAAGGTTGGTTCTAATCCATTTTGACAGAATATCAGGCAATTTAATCCCATGTTGATGTCCATAATTGGAAAAGATTTGAAAATAATGCTTGATGCCAGAATTATTGTGCCCTTGAGGTACTTATATTATATGGCCAACTTGGTACCTGTGAGAAAAAAGAATGGGGAAATACACTTGTGTGTTGATTTCCAAAATCTCAACAAGTGTTCCCTAAAAGACAACTACCCCCTGCCCAAGATGGACCATATTTTACAAAGGGTAGTAGGTTCCCACAGAATATCCTTGTTGGATGGGTACTCTAGTTATAACCATATAACAATATGTGAACAGGACAAAGAAAAAACAACATTCACCACCCTTTGGGGAAAATTTATCTATGGAAAAATTCCCTTTGGGATGATGAACACAAGGGCCATGTTTCATAGGGTTATGGATGTGGCTTTTGTGGGGGAAAAAGATAAATTTATGGTTATATATTTTGATGATATCACAATTTTCTCAAAATAATATGAGGGTCATTTACAACACCTTAAGTAGATATTTTGAAAATGCAGAAGGTATGGGATCTCTTTGAATCCCAAGAAGTCCCACTTTGCTATGTCATATGGTAAACTCCTTGGCCACATCATATCAACAGAAGGTATAAAATAGACCCTAAGAGAGTGGAGGCCATAAAAAAAATTAAATTCCCAGAAACAAGAAGTATATTCAGTCTTTTATAGGAAGAATAATGTTTTTGAGGCGATTTGTGCCAAACTTTGCTGAAATCATAAGGCCTATCACCAACATGCTGAATAAAGATGTTGTTATCAAGTGGTCATGGGAGGAAAAATAAGAATTCCATATGATCAAGCAAGCCTTGGTTGAAGCCCATGTATTAGTCATCCCTAACTATGCCAAAGAGTTCTTTATCTTTTCTTTTTCCTCCAAGGAAACCATTGTTGTTGTGCTACTGCAAAAGAATGAAGAAGGTCATGAACATCCCATAGTATTTTTCACCAAATCCCTCCAAGATGATGAGTTGAAGTATGATATATTAGAAAAGAAGGCCTATGCATTGGTCAAAGCATTGAAATCCTTTAGGGTGTATGTGTTACACTCTATCATAACAACCTATGTTCCTAGAATCAATTTCAAAGAGATTATGGTCCAGCTAAATAGTGAAGAGAAAAGAGGGAAATGGATTGTCAAATTGTTGGAGTATGAATTGCACATAAATCCCACCAAGATGATCAAAGGACATGGAATTTCCAAGTTGTTATCAAAATCAAAATGTAAGGTGTTGGAATTACATCAGTCCTTCACCCAATCTGATGCACCCATGACACAGTCTGGACAAGATAGAATGTAGGTATCTAAAAACTACTCTTCTTCACCTTGGTAGAGAGATATTATTTACTTTCTGCATCACATAGAATGTCTACCATATTTGAAGAAGACGAGGGACATATCCCTCCAATTAAAAGCTATAAAATTATGCATTTTATATCAGACCCTATATTGGAGGGATCCTGTTGGAATCCTATTAAAGTGTCTTGATGAAAATGAAGCTAAGAAGGTCATAAAATATATACAAAAGGAATTTTGTGGGGGACACCAACATTGGAAAGCTACAACCCTCAAGATCCTAATGGCAGGGTACTATTGGCCCACCCTTTTCTCTGATGTATTCACTACAGTAAGGGCATGCAATGAATGTCAAAAGTTTGCAGGCAAGCAAAAGTTACTCTCACTTCCCCTCAAAATTATCACTGCCAGTGGCCCCTTTCAAAAATAGGGATTATATTTCATAGGTGATATCAATACACCCTCCAGTGGGAAGAACAAATGGATCCTCACTTCCATTGACTACTTGTTGACAGCCCAACGATTTTCTTACCTTTTTATGTCAATTAAACGATCTGTATAGCTGCCTAACTAGGGTCATGGATTTTTATCACTGTTCATGAGCAGTTTCTGAAACGAAAGTTGTAAGTTGTCACTTTTCCCATTATGTAAGAATGAAGTTGTAAGCATGAAAACTTGCAACTGTGATTACCATTATGTTTTAAAATTTCATTGAAGGAAAATTGTTCATATAGTTTATTATGGAGTTTGGATTCCTTGCCATGAAGATGTTACTCTCTTTGTTTTGATCCTTTTAATTCCAAGCATGCTTAAGAGATTGATGGTTTTATGAGAAAAGGACCCCCATGATTTGATTTTTTGTCTGGTTTTGGTTTGATTCTTGGATAAGTTTCTATTACAAAACTTTTGATTTTTCGATTTTTGACTTACCCAAACTTTGTGATCAAACCCATGATGCATGCACTTATTTTTGTTTTAATGCTTTGATCCTAGATCGTACTGAATGCAAAGGTGGCATACGATTTGTAGACTGCCATCATTTCTAAGGATGGCCTTGGGCTTCACAAACCTTCTTCACATGTATTTCAATTAAACATCCATCCCATCGTATGAGTCTTTATAGCATTCATTTTTGGGCTCGGGGTTATGGTTCTGGTTTTTTTTCACAAACCCTCCCTATATGTTGTGTTTGATTGATTACCCTCCCATCTAGTATGGCTTCTGTCATGATATTTGAACCAAACGGTATCCAAACCCTACTCTTATATGACGATGCCAGAGGAGATTTGGAGAGAAGTGGCTGGATTGTTTACATTAGGAAGTTTCAGGGTTTCAATTTACAGGTTGCCCAAGAATTCGCTTTCTCCTTTGATGGTTGTAGAGTGAAAGTTGGTGATGTGCAACTGGAAGTTACCGAGGAGTTTCTGAGTCAAGCCACAAGGTTACCAGCAAGCGGTCAAAGATGGTTTAAAAATGAAAAAGTGGAAGAAGTTCCTTGGACCCTGTTGTTTACATCTTGGAAAATAACAAGCTGTGATAAAGGTATGCCCATTTCATTCCTAAAAGCTCGGTGGCACGATTTTCTCACTGTGGTAAAGAAATTTGTTACCTGTGAGGGACGTTTCGGGCTTGTATTTTTGTACCATTTACGTCTTCTTATGAGTTTTATGGGTTTCCCTTTGAATATGCCATATTACTTACTCAGGAGTCTTTATAAAATGGGGAAAAGATACAAGAAACACAGATCAAACTCTAGCATTTTTCATCACGGCCTAGTTAAAATCCTGCTCATACATCAATTAGAGTCACAGAATGACAGTTGGGATTCGTTCCTAACCCGAAATGGCTATATAACCATGATATGGGTGAGGTAGATAAACTTGTAGTTGAGGAGACCCTTTTCCACTCGACGACATCTCTCTCACCTCCTAAGACCTGTGTCTCTCCCCCTAACAGTGAACCCTTGATCGATCCAAAGGTCATTGAAAAGGCCTGTCAACAGATTACACATCCAAATGACTGTGTTAAAAATGTAAAGAAACCTATAGGAAAGAGATCTAAGGGCACTATTGATATCAATTTAAAATCAAAAGAGATGGCAGGCTAATTTCTAAGAGACTTCGTAACAAGTCGAGTTCTCATCTGAGTTCAATCAATATGATCGAAGTGGACGAAAGCTCAAACTTTGAAATCGACAAATTCCTTGCAGAGGAAGACCCTTTGTCATTCAAGCCACACCTTGATTGACCCTATAACTTTGTCGATAATTTACCTCCCTGTTTGAAAGACAATCCAGAGTTTCCTGGTGTCAAGCTTTGCAATGAATCTACTATCCGTATGGAGGGTGCTCTGGTCTACAATCTTGTTTGTTCTAATGTAACCACCACATAGTCAAAGTGTGAGGTCTGTCTATCATGGATTGATAGATATTATATTGATATCCCGTTTCTACAGTCATGGGTTAAGGATTTAAAAGATCAGATCGATGTTTTAACAAGAGAAAAACCATAGGCTTGAATCTGTCATCCAAGGAAAAGAAAAACGTTTGAAGACCACAGGTCATGTGATATTTAAAAACATTGAGGTTGCTACAGCCATTGCAAATTCCAAGGTTTCATGATACGATTTGATTTCATGGTTAGAGGTATGATCTCTTAAATTAATAGCATGTTTGTTTTCATTCTTAATTTAGGTTATTTGGTTTGTTGAATAAACTATATTTCATTATTAAATTAGTTTGTTTTTATTCATTAAATAAAATGAGATTTCATTTACTAAAATAACTAGCTACAGAATCGCAAGATTCTATAGCCAGTTATGTTAATTCGAATTGTGTAAATTAATGACAGAAAATATATCTGAAATCTTTTTATTTTCCTTTTCTTTCAGGATATTCAGGGGTCCATGATTTCAAAATTGATCTAAGGCACTCTTGAGACCTTCCAGTCATATCTATGATGTATTTTGAATGAACAGAAATGAACTGTTGTTAGTTTTGGAGGATTTTAGTAGGATCAGGGTGGTTGCATCCCCCTTTATTTTTGAAACAAATATTTGATCTTAGGAACAAAAACAATTATTTTTCCTGAGACCTTTATAAACCTATCATTTTGTAAACAAAGGCATCTTGTCCTGGGGATGGAGTATGGACAATTACACACAAACTTGAATGGAACATAATGCATATTACAACTTTAGCTTTTGTGTACGATGTTTTAGTTTAAGTTATGTTTATTTCAATGTGATAATAGGTAGTTATTGATTTTGTCTTCATTATTTATCATGAGTTGAAATAATTCATTTTTACATGTTGTCCATATGTCATGTTTCAGATACAATATAGGGTGATCATCGATCCAATTCAAATTATGAGATTTATCTCTGATTTCCTATTGAATGTTTAAATACAAGTTCTTACAAGAAGATTTATCTCATTGTAGTTACATGTAAATCATAAGATCAATGTGACTATCTCCATTATACATTCTATTATCAAAACTCTGTTTCCAGCATGTTGTTTCGCATTTATTTGGAGCAATCCTAAGATTCGTTCCAGGTTTACTTCTCGGATGAGGTGGCTGGATATTCTCTATTGTACAGACTTTGGATGCATAAATAGGTTAGTCTTTTCTTTTATTTTATTTGCTTGCTTATTATAGAAGTTGTTTATATATAGTATAATTTCCACTATCTATATCTTTCTGTTTAATTAAGTAGTTTAATATTTGATTTTATGAATGCATACAAACAAGAAAACAAACCAAAAATAAATAAATAAATAGTATTTTCGCTTTCTTTATTACTTTCATCGAAAGAACCATTAAATGTCTAATTTTCTATGAGTTTAGATTAAAAATCATTATTTGTATATGTTGTATATATGATAAATAGAACTATTATATAAATATTAATTATATAAACTGTATATATATATATATATATATATATATATATATATATATATATATATATATATATTTCAACGATTATTATTTAGTAATTTATTGCATTTATTTTAGTTATTTTTCGCTTCCCTTAGGACTTTAGATTGGCCAACGGAGCCATTAAACTCGTCAGAGTGAATTAATCCAAATGTCTTGGGTTAATTAGACAACCCTGGACCAGATTCACTCTTCTAGTTGACGAGCAATCAATTTCGCCCGTCAACAAATGGCACTAGAAGGAGGGACTGAATACTATTAATGGCACAAGGAGGTTGCAAGACTCCTCCCCCACCTACCCACTCACCTATAGTAACAAGAATTCGTTCTGATGACAACATTGTCCCTCAAACAACAACCACATCAAATGACAATCCATAGATCATCGTTGAACTAGTAACTCCAAACCCCCCAGGGGCCGACGTACAAGAAATTGTTTGTCAATCCCTCATAAGGACACACAGTGCCTTGGCCTGCATCAGACAACCAGGTCGGCCTTTGAACCAACCATTAGACTTCTCTGATAAAAGGGACCAGCTTGAAGGTATTGATCTTACCATAAACCCTATGGATCTAGATCACATCCTCACTCTTGCAGCGGGAGGATATGGTATTCCACCATCACCACCCGCTTCATCTCCTTCTTCTTCTGCAGAAGAATCATCAGATGAAGGCAGTTCCTCATCTCAACCTTCGAAACCACCCACACCTATGGCCAATCCGAACAATCCTTCCAGACATTGGCTCGATCAAGATGCAGTGGCCATACCTGGGCCCCAATATCCTTTGCCTAAACATCTAGAGAAATGGCTCCTTAAATTTGACCCAAATTCCAAGAAGATTGCTGAGGATCATATCAAAAAATTCATGCTAGCCATTAGGCTCTATAGTGTTGAACATGAAGACGTAGTATGTAGAATTTTTCCCTACACCTTTGAAGGCAATGCCTCTACATGGTACTTTTCCTACCAACCCCACACCATTGTGTCATGGGATAGATTCGAGTCCTGTTTCCTTGAAAAATTAGGAGACGACAAATCTCATGAAGTCCTAGTCATGGAACTCTTTAGTTTAAATATGAACCCAAAAGAAACGATAAAATAATTTAATCAAAGGTTCCTGACATTAAAGAATCGAATCCCCACGGACTCAATGCCTACCGAAAATCTCATCGTCGCATACTACACGAAATCCTTACATCAAAACATAGCCATTTGGGTAAAAAGGTCCAAGAAAGCCACATTGTTAGAAGCCTTTGAAGAGGTGAGTCAAATCGAGAAATATATTCTCAGCCTAAAAGATAATATCTATAACGAGGCAGAGACTACTTCATCCTTCAAGAAGAAAATCAAAATTCTTCCTAGACCTCCCCAAAAAAAAACTCAATTAGATAGTTCAAACTTAGAAAACTTACAGAAGGTCGTTCATAAGTTGTCTAATCAGGTTATAGATTTGAGAATATCGACTGAAGAAGCTTCTTCAAGCAAAGGGACTTACAAACCCCCTTTTAGAAAGCCTTTTCCCACAAACCGGCCTAACTCAAATTCTGAAGGCCTAAATCTAGAAAGTTTACAATTTTCTATTCAGATGATTCTAGAGGCACATGATAACTTGATTCCTCCTAAGATTCCTAAAGACATGGATGAACAAGAGATAGGGGAAGAGGACGAATCCTCTCCTAACATTTTCGAGCATTTTTCAGATAACATTTTTCAAGCTAATTTCAAAACAGTGCATCCTTACAATACCAGGAGCAAGACAACAAATAAATATTCTTTTGAAATTAGAACTAATGCACCTAAAAAATAGTCTAAATCAATTGAAACAAAACATAATTCAGCAGCCCCAAGTTTAGAGTATGATTTGATTGAGGATCTCAAAAAACTTAGAGCTAACATTTATGTTTACGAATTATTAAAATTCCCTTTTCTTCTACAAAAGATGCTACAGAATATTGCAGAAAATAGCAAAAACAACAATCTGAACAACAACAAAGTTGTTGAAAACATCAAAAACAACAATCCGAACAACAACAAAGTTGTTGAAAATAGCCCCAAAACACCTCAAAAGGTCTCCGTCAAAACAATGCTAGAGTCTTCTAATAAAAGAGACCTTGTTGTAAAATGTGTAACAAATGTAGATAAACTAGTTTCAGGGGTTGCGACTAAAAAACAACAAACTTCTACTGTTAATACTCACAGAAATGTCCCACCCTTTTTGTTGACTTTTGAAATTTTCAATAGGAATGTACATAACTGCATGGTAGATTCAGGTGCATCATCAAACATAATTCCTTGGTCTGTTTGTCAAAAAATTAATGCCGAAGTTCAACCTTCTAGCCTGAAAATTATTCAGCTTGATCAAACTAGTGTTAAAATAATAGGTGAATTAAAAAATGTTCTTATCAGATTATCATCTAATCCTAAAGTCCATCAAGTTATTGATATTATTGTCGTTGATATCCCCGAAGTATATGGCTTGTTTTTAAGTAAAGATTGGTCCAAACAACTACATGGTTATTTTACAATGGATTGGTCTCACTTGTGCCTGCCCGAGAATGGAAAGCCTAACAGAATCAAGTTAAATCGTGAGCGTTATCTTAAGTTCATGGTAACCAATTTAAATGATCCTAATGAACCATTCACTTCTTCTGCCAATTCGCCTGAAATACAGGGGATGGACACTTTTTCGGCAATTTCATGGCTGAAACTTCTACCATTACTAACCTAGAATAATAGTATGAAATTATGACATGCACACAGTCAACAACCTTCTCTCAGTGGTCACACACACCTGACGAAAATCAAATCTGGTCTCTTTACTTCGATGGATCTAAATCTAAGGAAGGAGCTGGTGCAAGGTGCATACTCATTGATCCAGCAGGTAACAAAACTTTGATCGCTTGCCAATTAGAATTTGAATGCACAAACAATACGGCCAAATACGATGCACTCTTGCAAGGTCTCAGAAAAGCACTAGATTTGAGTGTTCAGAATTTGAGTGTCTTTGGTGATTCATAAATTGTGGTTAGACAGGTAAAAAATTCTATCCACTATTTATCTCCACACCTGAAAAGCTATCAGAATGAGGTATGGAATTTAATGAACAAGTTTTCTGTGTTTAACATTAATTCTATTCCCAGATTGAATAATTTTGAGGCTGATTTGTTAGCTAATGTCTCCTCAAAACTTTTTCCTGCAGAAGGCCATTCTCCGAATGTGTTTTCCGTTGAGTTGTTGTTCAGACCATTCGTCCCAGACAACATCACAAATTAGAGAGTCTTCAATGACGATCAACAGATCATCAGTTTTCTGCATATGGAAGAGACTTTCTAAGGAGCAGTTATCGATGAAGGTACCCATGACAAAAACCTTCATGATTTTATGGTAATACTAGATCCAAGATCCTCAGAGTCTACATCGGATATGGTAAACTCTATCCCAAAATCTGTGGTTAGATTAGAAAATTTTTATGATCTTCACAATAAATTTAGAAAATCAATGAATTGTGAAACAAATAGTTCTTCCTTGACACATGAAAAAGTAAATTTAGGAACTAAAGATAACCCACAGTGCATCAATTTGGGGTTGGGATGTTCTGAACAAGAAAAGATAGCATTTATTAAGTTGTTTAAGGAATTTAAAGATGTCTTTTCTTGGACATACGACAACCTAAAGACCTTTAATCCTAACATCATACAACATTATTCCCATGAAACCCCAGACCCAACCTTTTCAACAGATGTTAAGAAAGATGCACCCAAAACTTGAACCAACAGTCAAGAAAGAATTAAACAAACTCTTGAATGCTAAAACAATCTTCCCAGTAAGACATACACAGTGGATCTCTAATCTTGTCCTTGTAAGGAAGAAGAGTGGTGAAATTCAACTATGTGTCGATTTTCAAAATTTAAACTGAGCATCTAATAAAGACAACTACCCTTTTCCTCCCATGGAACATATCCTTCAACAAGTATCTGGTTCTAAAATATTATCATTGTTGGATGGTTTTTCAAGGTATAACCAAGTGCTTATGTCTCCCCTAGACCAGCTCAAAACCACTTTCCGTACTCCATGGGGTACCTATGCTTATAGGAAGATGCCCTTTGGGCTCATAAATGTCGGTGCCACCTTTCATAGAGCGATGGATATCACTTTCCATGGCTTAATCAATCAATCTGTAGTAGTTTGTTTAGATGATGTCACTATCTTCTCAAATAATGAAGGAGATCATCTAGCTCATCTAATATCTGTTCTACAACGATGTCGTAAGTATGGCATTTCTTTAAATCCTAAAAAATCTATCTTTGAAGTAGAACAAGGTAAGCTCCTCGGATTCATTGTATCAAATGAAGGGATGATTATTGACCCTGAAAGGACCCAAGTCATTTCAAAACTGCCCCCTCCCTCTTCCAAAAATTCCATGCAATCTTTCTTAGGTCAGATAAAATTTGTTAGGAGGTTCATCCCCAGCTTTTCAGAAATGGTCAAACCATTACAAAGTTTAATAAAAAAGGATGTACAGTACCATTGGGGACCTTTAGAAAGTCAGGCTTTTGACTCAATAAAAAAGGCTATAGTAGATGCTCCTTCTCCAATGAGCCCTGATTTTTTGCGAGACTTCACCCTCTACATGTTTGCCTCTTATCGGTCTTATGCTGTTGTCCTAACCCAAAAGAATGTTGAAAACAATGAAGTCCCAATTGCCTTTATGAGCTAAGCCTTCAAGGGAGCAGAACTTAATTACCCAGCAGTAGATCAACAGGCTTATGCTGTTTTTAAAGCAGTAAAACACTCTCGATCTTATCTACTGAAATCTAGGAAAAAAATCGTTGTCTCTTACCCTACTGTCAGAAATTTGTTAGTGCAGAAAGAACTGGGTGAAAAAAGGGCAAACTAGGTCACATCCATACAAGAATACGACATAGAAATTACCCCAACACAAATTGTTAGAGGCCAAGGTTTATGTAAATTGGTTGTTTATTCAGCTATAGGACATCAAAATGAAATTGATATGTTAATTCAAGATCAGCATAATCAAAATCAAATCTGTTGTGTACAAAACCTTACTAGTCCTTAGTATCACGACATTAAGTTTTATCTTGTACATGGATCAACTCCCCGTCACCTTGATCCCAAAAAGAGGAGATCACTGAGATTAAAATATGCTTCTTTTCAGTTGGTAAACAATATTTTGTTTCTCTAAAACTTTGATGGAATACTTATGCGATGTCTTGAAAAGGATGAAGCAGAAAAAGCCTTATTGGAATTACATGCAGGGGAAGCTGGTGGTCATTTCGGTGGAGACACCACTACCCACAAAGTATTAAGAGCAGTTTATTACTGGCCTACCCTTTTCAAAGATGCCCATGCCTTATGCCGCAAGTGTGTCATCTGTCAAAAGGCATCTGGACGAGTACAGAAGTCAGCATTCCCACTGCAACCAGTTTCGGTAGACTCCCCTTTTCAGCAATGGGGCCTCGATATTATAGGCCCAATCAAACCTACATCCTCGCAGCAGCATAAATACATCATAACAATGACATATTACTTCACCATATGGTCCAAGGTTGCTCCATTAAAAGTTGTAAACACCTGCCAGGTAATATCCTTCCTGAATTCAAATATTATCACTCGTTTCGGTATTCCTGAATGCCTAGTATTTGATAATGCTTCCTATTTTTCATCTCTCGAAATGAGTGATTTCTCTCTAGAAAAAGGAATAAAATTAAAATACTCTGCCAGCTATTACCCTCAAGGCAATGGTTTGGCGGAATCAACTAATAAAAACCTGATCAAGATCATCAAGAGAACGGTCTTTGAAAACCACAAAAACTGGCATAATGCACTATTTAATGCAATCTGGGTTGATAGGGTAACTCCTAAAACTGTTGTTGGTAATTCCCCCTTTTTTCTCGTTTACAGTAGGGAAGCGATTATCCCACCGCATGTCCTTATTCCACCTCTGTAGTTATCACAGAAGGTGCAAGAAGAAAACTGTCCTCCCTTAGAAATTCGGATTAATGCTTTGCTGAAGTTAGAGGAAGTAAGGGCTCAAGCAAAACGAAAATTGGATCAACTTCAAGTCATTGTCAAAAACTGGTTTGATTCCAATTCTGCCTCTGACAAAAATTTTGAGGTAGGCGATCTTGTCCTTAAGTGAGACAAACCTCATGAGGGGAAAGGAGAACATACTAAGTTTCAAAACCTGTAGCTGGGACCATTTTTAATTGCTGAAAAACTAGGTCCCAGTTCCTTTCGCCTGCAGAATTTAGAGGGACATCCAGACTCCTTCCCGGTGAATGGCCAAGCTCTCAAAATGTATTTTACCCGACGACTCTCCCATACACCTTTTGTAAATATTT
>JASDQU010948159.1:16548-31196 GCA_032191745.1 Picea mariana
GCAAGTATTTCTTTATGTATAAGTGATTGTGGTGAATGAAAGATATATGCTCTTGGAGTAGATTTACTTTATATTTTGTCTTTTGAAATAAAACTCCTAGAATACTAGTTTGCTTAGATTTAGTTCCAAGCCTTAGTATATTTGATTTAGGGACTACCCCCCTTGGCTTCCCTGGCAGTTGTCCTAGACGGAGGAGTTGACGATCAGGTTACAACACCTTGACTCAAAACTTTCCCCCAAGGACACACCAAGTGGACTGAAGATTTCTTCCACGTTAACTAGGTGTGTATAAAGGCAACAACATCGCCTATAAAAGTGCCTTTGAGATATGGTAGGCTCTGGGAAATGGTTCATCCCATCGTCCCATAATTCCAATGTTTGAAATGACACCTCAATGGAGTCGCCAGATGAGCTCAAGGCTCATCAAAAGATAGAAAAGGTGGGTTCTTAAGTTGTGGAGTCGCCAGATGAGCTTTAGAAAGTTCATCAAAACGAGGAAGGGGAACTTCCCTCAAATGGAGTCTCCAGTAAAGCTATGGGTAAAGGCTTTGGGAGAAAAGCTTGCCAAATTTTCGTTAGGGCTCTATTATCCCCTAACCTAAGGATAACTAAGGAGATCATGTCTTGAGGCACACAGGTCCTTGACATGGAGTACCAAGAGCCAGATTGACTTGAGAATGGCCTTGGAGGGCCCATCCTTTCATTCTTCAGGACCTCCACTTTGTCAGCAACAACAACATCCATCACCTCGGCCTGGTCCTGCAACAGAGATGGATCTTGCTCATTGAGGTAATGAGTCTGGGTATCATGGTATGTGTCACTCTGATCTTCAAAACCTTTGAATATGTGCATTTAATTCTTTTTTCTTCTAACGTGTGCTTGGATCTTATGTTTTTCCACTTGACCACAACTGGGGGGGATGACAAGATTCCCTAGTAAGCTAGTACCCATAGGGTTTGAGTTTCCACTGGGGGAATTCATGAAAGGCCATCATCCGCTCCCACCATACTTACCCCCTTTCATCCTTTTCCTGATCATACGTCCCATTACACTGGTTCGGGCATTGGGTTGGACAAATATCTAAGGGTTGTACCTTACCTTGTGGGAAGAAGGAGCTAAAGGCCCAGAGGGTAAAAGTAGTTGGAAAAAGATAAAATCCAAAAGAATGAAACCTTGAGATGCTTCGCCTAGGAATAGCCAAGAAAGCAATAAAAGGTTTCTCAGCAAGAAATTGAGGGACCCATAAAAAATAATAAAACAAGACCTAGTTAGAGGATAGGGGGTCTCATCACGAGCCAACCTATTAGGTCCATGGGAATGTAGCGATATGACACTACCAACAGTTGGTCACCACGCCAGGGTAGTGGCTCTTGGTGGCATAGCCAAGAGAAAGGGGGTCTCATCACGAGTCAGCCTTCACATTTTCATGAAATGCTTGTGGGTAACATTGTCACCATTGGTCACCACGCCAGGGCAGTGTCCCCTAACTATCCTCTTGAAATAAAAAGCAATAAGAATATAAGATAAAAGACATGAATGGGCTTGGAAACATTTGCATCCATGACAAGGTCCAACTCACCCTCTTCAAAGGCACCCACAGGTAAGCCATACATTTCCCTGCTATCACTGCACCCCTTGCCCAGAAATCCCTTACCACCTCATCCATTCACATGGCCCAGATTTGACTTCTCCCGGAAACACCCCACATCCAATGAGCATTAGCCCAATAGGACGTCGTAGCGTTCCCTCCAAAATTGGCTTATAGATTAGTATAATGCCTTTGAGCACTTGTCTAGGTAAAGGGGGTTTTATGCACATGTTTAATAAACTTGATGATTAGATGTGATTGACATTGCTATCATCCTTGTGACTTATGAGCCCATGGAGGGCGTATCTATTGATGTTGCAGGTCCACACCCGATGGACAGGTACCCCGATGGACATGTACACATGGGGAGATGATTAGTTCAAACCTCCATGGGGCTAAAATCCCACCATATGGATGTTGAGACCCCAGCAGGGGGCATAGACATATCAGAGGAGTGCATCAGAGAGAGAGGAGGACATTTCACCAGGGGCAGCCTGGCAGGCCTAGACCTAGGGGGTTGTGCCCTTTCCATCATGATGTAGGCCTTGGAAGGCCCATGATGTCACCCAGGTCACCCATGACACCATCCAACATTTTGGGATGTTTTGGAGGCAGTTGTGTGCCAAGTGGCACGTGTGGTAGGCTCCTGAGGCCCAAGAAGGCCTAACGTTTGTTGCAAGAGGCCAACGTTGCCCAAAAAGGGACTAACGTCACCCTAAAGGGACATGATATCACCTTAGCATCTTGATTTAGGGTTTATTTGTGACATTTAATGTAAAAACTGGATATTATTTGTAATTGGTCATGTCATCCTTTTTTACCTAATTTTGGTCATTAGTATTGTATAAATAGGGAAAAATCCCTCTTATTTTTCATGATCTTTCACTCACACTTGTGACGTCTAAAATTTGTGCCCTAATTAGGGTTTTATGACTGAAATTTCGTGCGCATTTGTTGAAGGAAGGCTAATCTTGGTGTTTTTGGTCATTTTCTTAGTGGAAAGTCTACAACTAGGTGATATGCTAGATTATTCTTGGTGAATGTAAGTAAAATTCTGCAATTATTCTTACTTTTGAATGGTTATAGTATCTTTACTTTTCATTTTGCTAAAGATTATGAAATTGTTAGCTTGAAACACTAGAATATTAAGCACATGTTATTGTCCTTATCTCAATTGATATCCACCTACTAGATTGTGCCAAGGAGCCATTTTCCTTGAAGCCATTGCTAAGGGCCTTGCTATTGCAACACCCTAGCACTTGTTGGTTCATCTTAGCCGTCACTTGCTTCATTCTTTGACTTAAAGAGGGAGGAAAATCTACTAAGTCCTAGGGTTACCTACACCTTAGTAGTCATTTTCCCCCTAGGGTTTGGTGGTTGAAGCCTTAGCTTACCAACACTTCATCCATCAACTCCTCTTGTCTTTGGCTCTCCTATTATCATCCTGCTTCTTCAACATTTGCTACCACTTTGTTGACTCCATTTTTCCCTATGAAAGCACTAGTCTAAGTCCTCCATTTAGTATTTGATCAATGCAACCTTCAAAACCTATCCTTTGAACAACATACTAACACTTTCTAACCCTAGAATAGCTTGATCTACGAATCTACTTATTGTTGTTATTAAAATAAGTTACAACCGTTTAATGCAGCATTAAAAGCTCATAAAGCAATTGTAAAGGCTGAATTATAGTTTGTCTTATGTGCTTCTATCAAATGCTAATGATATAACTTCAATGGTTAATGGTTTTCAATCATTTTGAAGCTAATTTTAAGACATTTTATGTGAAGTATTGCTCTATAAACATTGTTGTTATAATATTTTTGTTTACTTCATCATATTCATAAATTGTTTTATTTAAAAAATTCAACGGTTTTATGAAGTTGTAACCAACAAGTGCTCTTGCAAATATATAGTTTTCTTGTTTCTTTGTTCCGGGCAGGTACACTTCTGATATATCATATCTTAATTGGTTATTTAAACCAGACTTTTTGATCTGTAGTGACTTGTGAGAGGGGACCTTTTACCTATCTACTTTCCCTTTGCCTTCTCAAAACCCCAAGTCACTAGGGACGTCTCCCCTGGGTCTACCACCCTAAATAGAAAGAGACTTCCTATTGAGGTGACAATGATAGGATTAGTCTCCAGTTATGCCAATTTTCTTTCCTTTACCTTCTCTTCTATCAAAGTACAAATTGCGGGATAACATTTTGGCACCGCTACCAGGGAACACCGAGTCAATATTCCTCAAACGACATTTTTTTGGGTAAGCTTTTCCTTAAGAATATTTATCTTACAATCTTACCTGGCGACTCCACTAAGGGTGATTCCCTCATCCCTTTGATAATTTCAAGAAAATTATCTGGCGACTCCGCTAATGACGAAGCCAACCATGAGTTCTCAATGGGACCCGAGAAACTTCAAACCTTTAGACATGAGTTAAATCCTGGGATACCCTTGAAAAATGCCCCCAAAGTATGAAAAATGGCTCCCTAGATTCACTGGTACTGATGGGGAAAGAGTCCACTATCACATGGTCATGGCTTATATGTTGATGAAGTATTATATGTTCCGCATAATAAATCAAGCTCATAATTTAACACTTACCTCTACTTATCTATTGGTTGAAGTCTAGGTGTAATCAAACAACCAGTGAAACCACCCTAGCAATATCTCACAATGCCTGCCTATGTGCTTCATCATAAACCAAAACAATGATAAGTTAAGCACAATAATAACATGAGTTAGAGAATGTACTATATCATTAGAAATCATAAAGTCTAGCTCATGGAGGCGGGAGGGAGGGACAAAATCATGCCAAGTCATACTCTCAGGAGAGTGCTCAATCCATCTCAGAAAGGGAACATATAATACATCATCAACATGAAGTCTAGCCCCATATTCCAATCTGAAGGAGATATAGCCTACTTCCTCTATCTTGTAACATTTGTCATCCCTAATCTCAACATGCTCTACAAAAGATTTTGTCTCGAAATATGAGAGGATCTCCTTGTACCCTGTCATGTGCTTTGATGCACCATTGTCTACTAACCAAGTTTTCGGCCCCGTGAAAACTGAACTGGATAAGGAAGAAACCAAGTAATACTCTTTTCTATTTTCTTTCTCATTAGAAGGAATTTTTTTATTTCTTTTGGATTCATCATCCTTAGCAGTTGAGGCGTGATGTTTCCCTTTCCTTGGATATTTCTTTATAAACCAACAATGTTTAGCAAAATGACCCAACTTATTACAACTAAAGCATTTAATCTTATATGTATCAATATTCTTGCCTTTGAATGTACCTTTGATGTTTGGCTTCCTCTGAGAGCCTTTTTGGAAAGTTCCTTTCTTGGTTCCCTTGAATCTTGATGTTAAAGCTGAGTGCTCTTCTTTCGTTGGCTCGCTCATGTTAGTTGTGCGACTCTCCTCCTGGAGGCAATCATGCCATAACCTCTCAAACGTGGGTTGAATCTCTCTCCACTTACACTGGATAAGAAGGTCTCCCATGAAGAAGGAAGACCGTAAAAAAATGCCTGCACTAAATCATCATCATCCACTGTCACCCCTGTGACCAAAAGTTGATCTCTGATCTGAGCTATCCTGGAACAGAAAGATGCCATTGATTCACCTTTCTCCATATTCAAATACTTAATCTTGTGCTTAAGTGTCCTCTTCTGACTTGGAGCTTGTTTCTCATACAGATTCACCAAGGTATCCATATAGTCCTTGGCAGTCATTAACGAAGTCATTGTAGGCATTATACTGTCTTTGACTGAGTCAAAGATGATTCTCTTAGCCTTTGCTTGACTCTTCCTGAAGGTCACTCTTCCTGCATTATTTGTGGGTTCCTCCACCACTGTGGTCACATACTACTCAAGATCATGCTCCTGCAAGATATTTGTTATCGAAAGCTTCCACACATTGAAGTTGGTAGCTCCTTCGAGCCTATCCTCGACGCTGACTGAAATCGAGGATGCCACAGACTTCACACTGAAAACTTAATCAAGCTATCTTGGAGCTGTGTGTACCTGTTGTTGCACTTCAACACGTTTAACACACCCTAAGCTTTGATACCATGTTAAATTATGAGCTTGATTTCTTATGCATATTAATTCTTTTATTTTCTTCGACACTTTGATTCCATCTTAATACACTTCAACAATACCAAATCATAACCGAATAACAATAACTATGTGGATAAGTAAGCATGCACATCAACAACACATATACCCTGGCGAAACCCTGTACAGGGAGAACAACCCGAGAAAACGATATTCCTTTATTGCATTAATAATGTAAGATCACTTACAAATATCCACCATAAATGTTCAACTCTTAAAGAGCTTGCCAAGATGACTTTGACCTGACAAAGACCTAAGAGACCTTTCTGAAATACACCTCTGATATGCTTCCTCTATTGTTGATATACAACACAATATGTTGCTGATATACGCCTCTGATATGCAGCCTCTATTGCTGATATACAACACCGATATGCTTCTTTGGTATGTTGCCTCTTTATCACTGATATGTTTCTCTATTGCTTCACCCTTAACCTGCATATCAAAACTGTGTTGAAGAGAGGGATCGACCTCTGCTTAAATAGGCTGAAGAGGAGAAGTGTATGGCTCAAAATTGTAACTTGTTTGAATGCTTTAATCATAACTCAACTTCATACTTTAGTTCGAACATAGAACTAGACTTGAGACTGGTATACTTTAGTTCGAAAATAGAACTAGACTTGAGACTTTAGTTACAACTCAACATTACACTTTAGTTCAAAAATAGAACTAGACTTGAGACTTCAGTTACAACTCAACATTACACTTTAGTTCGAAAATAGAACTAGACTTAAGACTTTAGTTACAACTCAACATTACACTTTAGTTCGAAAATAGAACTAGAATTAAGACTTCAGTTACAACTCAGCGTTACACTTTAGTTCGAAAATAGAACTAGACTTGATACTTCAATTGCAACTCAACATTACACTTTAGTTCGAAAATAGAACTAGACTTAAGACTTCAATTGCAAATCGACTCTTTACAAGGCAATTCAAAATTCTCTTCATGGTGGATAATGTTACACGTGCCAACACACTAGATCAATACATTTATATCATTTTCAATATTAGGAAGTAGAATCAATTCCAACATAGACAATTGCAATATCTCAACAATTCACGTATACCAATGCAATGATTTTATATCTCCAATGCAATTTAGACTAGTGCTTAATCAATTGGGCAATGGAGTCTCTTGTGTAAGAGATAGTTTTGTTACTTCTCTAGGGGTGTAATCTTTTTTACTACATAGAGAAAACTAAACTAGCAAGGAAAATCTAGGAGGAGGTAAGCGTTTTTACTCCTAGCAACCTTTGCATAAAATATAGCTTATTCAATGATAACAAGTAGACTTGATGGAGGGTGTATGCCTTTATAATCCTCTAAGGGTTCAGACAAAATTACGTTGGTCCTTGCCCTCACCCTTTCTTATTTATAACGATAGAACCCAACATGACTGCATAGGATCCCCTCCTTAGGTTAGTGACCCTAGCCTAGAATTGGAAAGGTAAGGTTATTGAGGTGACATTAGGCATCCTGCTTGTTCGTGCCCTTAGGTTTTCTCCTTGGAGAGGTTGGAATTTTCCTCTAGGGAGAATCTAAGAGATAACAGGGCCTCAACTGAGAGAGGCCAAACCCTTCTCCTCCGACACATCATTAGATGCAAGCAGACAATACCAACACATCATTCTAGCAGAGTTTGGAGCCCAACCCTTCCAACTCAAGATAATGTTTAGACTGGCCTCTTTTTTGCATCACATATGGAGCTTCATTGACTCAATGATTGGGAAAGACCGGTACCCATACTTGGCCTATTGTTCTTCAAATTTTGTTTCCCTCTCTACTCCTTCAATCTAGGCTCAAGGTTGGTTCACAAGGGTTTCAGGTCTTTTAGAGTTCGTGGGCATTCAAACAGATCGTCTACCTCCATTTAAATACTCCTTGGATGCACTTGGCCACCTCCTAACGACTCAATAGGAGTTGAAAAGGATCATTATGGATAATATTTACAGGTAGTTTATCCAGGTCACTTGGGTTAACCCTTCCTAACTCAATTTTAATGGATGAAGTTTATGCCAAACAAATCACATGCAACACCCAAAACCCTTCCTAATGAGTGGTTGTTCTGAATTTGTGTTGGTTTATTTGCAATGACTAGTTGAGGTTTTTGTCAAACACTTTGTGTGCAATGGTTGTAGCATCCATTTAAGTGTATTTTCTGATGTATGTGGTCCATATTTCTTCATGTAATATATAAGGAAAACACATGCAATTATAACCAAACAAGCTAGAATTTAATAGCTATTAAAGCCGTAAGATAATACCTTAAATCCTTGCTTTATTTAATATGCACTTGGTTGTCCAACACACAGTAATTTCCAGATCTGATCCAAGGAATATAACAACTACAAAATAGGGTTGTAATTACCTCAAAATGCAAGGAAATATCAAGAGTAATCTTTCTCAAGGATCCCTTAATGATGGCTGCCCAAAATGGTTGATATAATGCTCCAAAATCAATTCTACCATGCCAAGAAATGTGTCCTCATGCTAAAATTCGCCCTGCTGAAATATGCACGATAAAAGATGATGTAAAACCTTGAGGAAATGGCTGCAACTTGTAGATCTGATGATGGTTAACTCATATGTGAAGATCCCCTAATTGTAGATGAAAAATATACTCACAAATCATGGGATATCAAACCCCCAATGCGCCCTCATTCATGAAATTCACCCAACCATCAAAATGAATAAATATGGAGGTTGTAAACCCCCCACAAGTGCCAAAAGGTTCGCCCTGATGATGGTCAAGAGTCCCCAATCGAGATTTGGTCCAAACCCAACCTCCTAAGACCAAATCGAATCTCCCTTGGCTGAGTGGTGCACCCTCTCTGCAGAAAACCCTCTATGATGCATCCTTCTTCACAAACTGATGGCTGAAGTAGTTCTGAATTGATGTAGAATGGTGAGGGAGGAATGTTTCACCTCCTTGGCAAAGCTTGGATTAAGAAAATGAGAATATTTCACTCCCTTGTTGATCTCTAGGGTTTATTCAGTCAAAACCCTCAAAGCCCTCAAGTACCATGGGCTCTCTAGCTAAGAAGTCAGACATCAAAATATCAATCAACATCATGAGAGAATAGAATCCCCTATCTCTCTTTTATACCCCTGTTCACCTTTTCTCTCCAAGTGACTTTTAATATTTCTTCATAAAATCACATTATTAATTAATTAATTTTCCCTTGTGGCTTCTCTGACCACTGAAAGTCACTTTTCATCATTTTATCCTGTAGATATTTTCCTCGTGATTCCGATGACCTATCACACTAAGGGGTTTCTTCAAGTATTATGCCCAAAATGACCTCCTTAGTGAATTTAATTAAA
Organism: Picea mariana; assembly: GCA_032191745.1. Lineage (NCBI taxonomy): Eukaryota > Viridiplantae > Streptophyta > Pinopsida > Pinales > Pinaceae > Picea > Picea mariana. Next base: position 25,584 of record JASDQU010948159.1, read on the forward strand.
ATATGCTCCATAATCACTCAAAATTACGAAAATCGTCGAAATGCAACGAAACCAAAGAAAAGTTGTGCGGAATGGATCCTGATGATGAAATATGATGAATAATGTGAGTTGGGCCCAATAAAACTCCTCAATACCTCCTGATCTCACTATCACCCTCAATTGGCTTCTTTGACAGGTATCCCAATCTGTAAAATAAGTAAATCCAAAAATGGGGACATTATAGAGGTGCTTAGATTTATACATACAAGAGGCCCTCAGTCTCCGAGCACATATTCTTCATCCTCCTACTAGAACAAGCTCTATCCAGCGAATCATTTCCTTCTTCACCGTGCTATCCTCAAGAAGGGGCACTAAGAGACAAATTGATATCAACACAACTCCAAACTCCAAATCAATGCGAACCTGTGGGTTCTTCCTCCGTCCCACAAGATTTCGCTGGATCAGATTCCTTCCTAGGAGAAGGATGAGATCCCCCAAGCCTTATCGACGTATTACCTATTCCTGACAACAACATAGCGGACGATCCAGGCATCCCCCCAGTTCTCCCAATAGACATTTTACTATACTCAACTTCCTTCATTCAGTCTCGGATGGTAGGAGAGATGCGTCTATTCCATGACAAACCTGTTATCCCCCACTTTTAGGGATAACTAGGAGATTGTGTCTCAAGGCCCACAGGTCCTAGACATGGAGTTCCGAGAGCCATATCGACTTGAGCATGGCCCTGGAGGGACCATCTTTTCTCCCTTTCAACGCCTCCACTTTGTTAGCAGCAACAACAACATCCATCACCTTCGGCTTGGTCCTATATCAGAGATGGTTCTTGCTCCATGAGGTAATGAGTCCGGGTATCATGGTATGTGTCACTATGATTCTCAAAACCTTTGAATATGTGCATTTAATTCCTTTGTTTCTAACGGGTGCTTTGATCTTATGCTTGTCCACTTGACCATGTCTAGGGGGAATGACAGGATACCTTAGCAAGCTTGTGCCCATAGGTTTTGAGTTGCCACTGGGGGTATTTCTGAAAAGTCATCGTCTGTTCCCATCATACATACCATTTTCCATTTTATTTCCCGCTCGTCCATCCCTTTACACTGGTTTGGGCATAGGGTTGGCCAATTATTTAGGGGTTGTACCCTACCTTGTGGGAAGAATGGGCTAAAGGGTCTGGGGGGTAAAAGCAACTGACAATAAAAGCCTAAGAATAAAACCTCGAGATGCTTCGCCCAGGGATCCTCGAGAAAGCAATAAAAATCTTCTCAGCAAGAAACAGAGGGACTTGTAAAGTAACAAAACAAGACCTAGTTGAGGGATAGGGTGTCTCATCACGAGTCAGCCTATTAGGTCCATGAGCATCTAACGGTACGACACTACCAGCATCTGGTCACCACGCCAGGGTAGTGGCTCTTGGTGGCATAGCCAAGAGAAAGGGGATCTCATCACGAGCCCGCCTTCTCATTTTCGTTAAATGCTTGTGGCTAACATTGCCACCACTGGTCACCAAGCCAGGACAGTGTCCCCTGACTAGCTTCTTGAAAGAAAAAAGCAATAAAAAGATAAACAACAATAAGACAAGATCTGGTTATAGGATAGGGGGTCTCATCACGAGCCAGCCTATTAGGTCCATGAGCATCTAGTGGTGTGACACTACCAACATCTGGTCACCACACCAGGGTAGAGGCTCTTGGTGGCATAGCCAAGAGAAAGGGGGTCTCATCACGAGCCAACCTTCTCATTTCCGTGAAATGCTTGTGGCTAACATTGCCACCACTGGTCACCAAGCCACGACAATGTCCCTTGACTAGCTTCTTGAAAGAAAAAGAATAAGATAAAAGGCATGAATGGGCTTGGATTCAACATTTGCGTCCATGACAGGTGCAACTCACCCTCTATAGAGGCACCCACCGGTAAGCCATCCTTGCTATCACTGCACCCTTTTCCGAGGCATACCCATCCACCTCACCCACTTACATGACTTCGATTTAATACTTTCCAGAAACATCCCTCTTCTAGTGGACATTAGCCCAATAGGACGCCCTGTCACTTCCTCCAAACTTGCATTGCAGACTTGTATATTGTCTTTGAGCAATTGACTGGGGTAAAGGGGTTTTATGCACATGTTTTGATGATTAGATGGGATTGACATGCTATGATCCATGTGACTTATGAGCCCATGGAGCATATCTGTTGATGTGCAGGATCATGCCCAACGAACAGGTACCACAACATGTACACATGGGGAGATAATTAGTTCGGACCTTCATGGGGCTGAAGAGCCCACCCGATGGATGCTGAGACCCGAGCAGGGGGCAGAGACAGGGCAGAGTGTTTGCACCAGGGAAGAGCAGAAGGATCTACTAGAGGCAACTGACTAGACCTGTACCTAGGGGGGTCGTGCCCTCTTCATTGGAATGTTGGCCTTGGAAGGCCCAAGATGTCACCCGGGAGGTTCATGACATTATCCAGCTTCATGGACGTTTTGGCAGACATACATGGCATTTTGGCACGTGTGGCAGGTTGGAGAAGCCCAAGGAGGGCTAACGTTTTGCTCCATGAGGCTACATTTGCCCTAGAAAGGGACAACGTCACCCTAGAAAGGGCATGACATCTTTCTTTTGCTTGATTAGGGTTTAGTTTATAACATTTTAATGTAAAACAATATTATTGTGTATTTTGGCCTTGTCGACCTTTTGATGACCTAAATTCTAATTAAGGTCATTTGTACTATATAAGTAAGAAAGCAAAAATCTCTTTTTGTTCATCATCTTTCACTCACCACTTGGTGAGGTCTGAAATTTGCACCATATTCTAGGATTTTGGCTGAAATTCTAAGGTGCACTTGTTGAAGGAAGCTTGTTTTGGCTATTATTGGCACTTCTCTTGGTGGAAGGTTTACAACTAGGGTTTTGCTACATGAATTCTTGGTTTATGTAAGTGAATTTCTGCAGAACTTCTTAATTGAATGGTTGTAGTATTGCTTACTTGCATTTGTTATTATAATTTGCTGAATTAAACCCTAGGTGACAAGCACCTGCTAAGGTCCTTGTCTCATGTCTCTACTAAGATCAAGGGCCATTTGATTTGCTGAAGTAAGATAGAGCCTTGCCATTGCAACACTCTAATGGCAATTTCATCTTGCCAATAAGGTAAAGAAGGAGGAGAGAGCACTAAGGCCTAGGGTTTCTATACCTTAGTGAGCCTTTCTCCCCTACGGTTTCATTGTTGAGGCCTTGCTTTAGCAACACCTCAACATTTAACCCTCTTGTCTTTGGCCATATCATTATCATTTCAGCCCTTCAACTTTTGCAGCCATTTCACTCCATTTGCCCTAATAAAGCACTGATCTAAGACCTCCATTGTTTGAGAACATTGATCACAACTTCAAAACAACCAAACACTTTGAAAAACTACCTAACCTTCTAACCCTAGCATAAACTAACATTTACTAACCTTACTGCTGCCATTGTTTATTTATGCTATACTTATACCATTGCAGCATTTATATCTTTAAAAGCAATTGAATGATTAGCTAAGGCGTTGTTTCTTAATGTTGATATTACTACATTGCTTGCCATTAACATTTATTATGAAGTGATATATTGTAATCATTGCCATTATACAACTTTGATTTGCTTCATCAATAATATTGTTTATCAATTGCTTTACATCAGAGGTCCATAATTATATGAAGTGCTAACCAAGCAAGTGATCTTGCATATGCATAGTTTCTTTGTTGCTTTGTCTCGGGCAGGTACACTGTTTGGTTATTACTCATCTCTATTGGCCTTTCTCCCCTAGGATTTCATTGTTGAGGCCTTGCTTTAGCAACACCTCAACATTTAACCCTCTTGTCTTTGGCCATATCATTATCATTTTGACCCTTCAACTTTTGCATCTATTTGACTCCATTTTCCCTAATAAAGCATTGATCTAAGACCTCCATTGTTTGAGAACATTGATAACAACTTCAAAGCAACCAAACGCTTTGAACAACTACCTAACCTTCTAACCCTTGCATAAACTAATATCTACTAACCTTACTACTGCCATTGTTTATTTATGCTATACTTATACTATTGCAACATTTATATCTTTAAAAGCAATTGAATGATTAGCTAAGGTGTTGTTTCTTAATGTTGATATGACTACATTGATTGCCATTAGCATTTTTTATGAAGTGATATATTGTAATCATTGCCATTATACAACCTTGATTTGCTTCATCAATAATATTGTTTATCAATTGCTTTACATCAGAAGTCCATAATTATATGAAGTACTAACCAAGCAAGTGATCTTGCATATGCATAGTTTCTTTGTTGCTTTGTCTTGGGCAGGTACACTGTTTGGTTATTACTCATCTTTATTGGTTGATTAACCGGGACATTCTAATTGGTGGTGACTTGTGAGGGGGAAATTACCACCGGGACATTCTAATTGGTGGTGACTTGTGAGGGGGAAATTACCACTTACCCTTTTAAGCCTTTGCCTTCTCAAAACCCCAGGTCATCACGGACGTCTGCCCTGGGCCTTACCTCCCTAAACAAAAAGAGCCATCCCATTGAGGTGACAGTGGTGGGATAGGTTCAGTTACACCAATTTTCCCTCCTTTCATCCGTCTTTTACCTTAACTACAAACTGTGCAATAACAAGACCTATTTCATTACTTCTGGTTCCTTTTGTTTATGGACCTTCTTCTCCTGTACATCTCTTCAGAGAGGGTCTCCAGGCTTGAGGTCGAGGTTTTTTCATGCCTCAACTTAGATCTCACTTTCTATTATATCTTACTTTACTTCACTTTCTGCATCTTTCCTTTATAGGAGACCTTTTGGTACTCCTACTTTGTAATGATATCATTGTACTCAGTAGTCCCTTTGACCTACTTTTGTGGTCACTAGTTGGAGGTCAATAAAATTATCTTATCTTATCTACAATAATCATAGGCTTGGGATTTCATGTCTGTTGGGACCATCATAGAGTTCGGATCTCTCGTTTACAGCAGCAATTTTACATATACACAACACACGGTTTACATCTATTGTTGAAGGGTTACATAAATTTCCAATAACTATCGACATTAGAAAACTTGCTTTGCATTTTGATAGATTTGAACTCAGACTGTCTTTTGATTGATTTGTTGCTGGCATTGATATAACACATACCAGATAAGTTATGAATGATCTCCGGAATGATGAATGACTCATGAACTAAAGTGTTTGCAAAATTGTTATTGGATATCCTATAGTGATTGGTCATTTGCAAATGGTTTATTGAAAGAATACTGAGTTGAGCAGATTTTGCATGATTATCTAGCAAGATTCACTTTGAATGCTTTACTTATTGGTCAACTAATTATTGCAAGTATTTCATTAAATAAATTTGAGCAAAGCAAATGTCATTATACATGCTGTCATTGAACTTGCAAGAAAACCTCACACCACAAAGCAACCAACAAACATCATTGTTTACACAAAACATACAAAAGACCTCACTTTGAGTAAGCATATCAGCATTAATAAAACAGAAATCTAAAGTTTGTTATCTTTATTTCAAGTTCTTTTTTTTATGCACTTTAATTTCTGGTTTATCTAATTTTGAGCAGTTCATGTT
>JASDQU010948160.1:9245-32678 GCA_032191745.1 Picea mariana
TGACATAGTATGGCTTGAAGACATTTCTGCCTTGAAGCAAACATATGCCCTTTAGCTGCACCGAATGAGTGATTGGCGACCACCAGTTATAGAAGCCCTCAAACTTTGGTTGCATGCCTTCGATCATCGCTAACATTTCTTCCAACCTCTGGCCATTATTTACAAGTGTTCCCCTCCCTATTCAATTACCAATTACATAATCCTTCCATCATTTATAGACATTATGCTAAGATTTAACCAGAGTACCTACTCCAAATCAGACGAATAATTGAAATGCCAAAAGGAGCTCAAAGGATTCCACTTACCTGTAACAAATCCCCTATGTTGATAATAAGAGCTCCAGGAATAGGGGCCGTAGTAAACCATTGCACCTGAAGACCCTCCACCCCATCATTGAACTGAACAATCAATATATCTTTATCTGAATGGGGTCTAATCCCATTCATCAAATCTGGCTAAGGGCAAGGAGGGTAATAATTGATTTTGAGTTAAGGTTAATCAAGCGTTCCCCTCCCTATTCAATTTCCTTTATATGTATAAATATAAACATAACATACTAGTGTCACCGACTACCAAACCGACTTGTGACTGACTACAAAACCAAAACCATACATAGCAGAAAACCAAACATTTGGTAGTATTTAATTATACACATGGCAGTGTTTAATTTGTTTTCGATAGACCATGAAAAAGCTCAAGCAACCTCTCCCTTAAAAGAATGCCTTCGTTGTAATTAAAGGCAAGCTTACTCATAAAGTCTTCCTAATTCCGTAGAGAAATATCACTTTATCATTGTCACCAATCTCCACCTCATAGAAGTTAAATTGTACACGTAGTTGATTCATATAACTATGCAATTCCTCCAAACTATCAAGAATGTAGTGTTCTCAACAATGAAGCTCTAATTAGTAGATATGGCTAATTAATGCCAACAACCATGTAAATTTGAAATTCCTAATGATCACAATAGCATTTCCAACAACCATGTAAATTTGAAATTCATAATGATCACAATAGTGGGATTTAAAGTGCATCATCATCATATAATCATCATCATATGCATAAAGTGGAATTACCATCCTATAAAAAAACTTCACAACTAAATTGAATCAAATTTCATGAAGTGCATAATGTTAACCATTGAATTATATGATTGCATCAAATTATTAAAAAAAATAACAATAATCTAATTTTAAGGTCACGGTCAAGCTAGACACTAAATTGGTGTATGAGACCCCGTTGTTTGTGGGACAAGAGACATATCAAAGACTCCCTCCTCCAATAACATATAAAAGTACTATGTAATCCTCCTTAGATATTCCAATGATCATATCATCACACTAGATTGTCATTTTATTAATGACAATATGATTCTTGTTTTAGAATCTAATGTTAATTAATGGGAAAAAAAAAAAAAACATTTAACATGAGAAACTACTCACATGTGCCATACGCACAATGTACCTTAGAGAAACCCATTGTGGATGAAAACTCCAACAAAATGTGAGGTAGTAGCCTCATATTATTACAAAGTTTTTATAGATTATTGAGAGGCTCTTTATTGACCTATAAGACACTATAGTCATATTTGACATTCTAATCTCTTTCCTTCTTTTCTTTGCTAAATTGACTTTGTCCACTACTTCTCTTGTATGGAACAATATCCTCTAGTGCACCATACTTTGCTTTGGAATTCATTCCCTTCTTTTGAATTTGAACCCGTTTTCCATTATTCTCCCCCATACTTATCTTCTTTGACATCTCTTCGTTTCCTCAACCAATAATACACTCAATCATTAGTGTAACTACCTATCATCAATGTATTTTCCCACTTCACATGGTTGTCCACATGCACCATAGAAGCAAAGGAGGACAAACTGCAGAAAACTCTATTGGAGTTTCCCACTTCTCCCTTTTCTCAGTGACTGTGCTATCTCCTTTTTTTGACAACTAGGAAGTTTGGGGTCAACAAGTGTGTCAAGCATGAGTCCTTATTTTTTGTCAAGCATAGTCCTTTTAGCAAAGCCTACAAGCTTGTTTTGATTGGTAGATCGCCCCCCTTCTCTAAGTGGCTACACCAATGCCTTTTCTCTGTAAATGAAGAGTTTGTTTGCCATCAATTTTGTTAAGAATTATTTTTCAAGTCGAGCATGAGTTAGTGAGCAAAGTTTCCATTCTATGTGGCTACTAGGTTTTCTAATTGGGGTTTTTAACATTTTTATTTTTCTTGAAAAATTTGGGACAAAAATCATACTAGTGTTTTTTTTCTCTTGTTCATACTTCTTTGGGTTTTCCTACTCCTTAGGTTTTCTCAACCAAGTTTTCCCCAACTCTTTTTCAATGAAAATTTTAGTCATTGAAACTTGACAATGTTTTTTGTTTGAATAGGTATTACCTACCAGGCTTTCAAAGGCTTTTAAATTTGACTTTTAGATTTGTTTTTTTGGGTCTTTGATCCAATTTTTTATCACAACTCCCCATTTTGGGAGGTTTTGGTTCTCATAAGCTTGTTGATGTAGAATATGAAGAAAATATTCCACAATTTTCTCCCTTGAGTACCATTGATGGAGGAGCAAAACCACCCCAAGTTAGATTTGAAATTTTGACCTTCCAGAAGGAGAGGACGTGTACAAACGTGGCCAAGAGGACGATATTTTCTTGATATTTATGGAAAACTGATAGGGTTTTGTTGAATGTTTGTTATGGACTTGAGTGATCTTAGCGATTTTTTGAGGATAGATTGGATCTGGAAATTATCTGATCCTCTTATTGATTTAATCTTTAAATTTGTATTCTTTGGGAATTTGAAGTGGGGTCGGCACAATGTAAGATCAGTCGAGAGGGAAACCTGATCCATAGAGGTCATAGTATTTTAATCGAGCTTGAATTATTGGAATTGTGTATTTTATGTATCTCTCTATTCGTTATCTTATGTGTGTAATCAGTGTGTGGAAACCTTGTGAATCTATGTGTTGAATGCATGATTGGATGAGAGCCCATGAGAGAGTATATGTTACAGGTTGGAGCATGAAAAGTTACATTCTATCGGAGAAGAGATATCAACCATTGATCACAGTAAGGATCAACGGTCATCCATCGAATTGATATTGTTGAACCGATACTGAGATTTGACCATTCATTGGAGGAGGTCGCGAAGACAAGATCTGACCATCCATCGATGTTGGAGATAGTCGAAAGGCACAATAGAGGAGAGTCCCGAATGACGACCAACATCTACTTGGAGTCTCGAAATCAATGGTCCTTGAAGTAGACACATGGTGAGGATTCATAATATCTCAGTTCAGACCCTTGCTCTGATGATGATCAGAACCATTCATCGAAGAGGAGGTTCAATGGTCTAGATCAATTGTAGATYAGAACCCCAGTGATTCGGGTTCTTCCAAAGTTCTGACATGAATACTCCGAGAGTGAAATCTAACTATCCATTGGAGTAGATCCAAAGAGAGATTTGACCATTCATCGGAGTCAGCTTTCAGATTTTGTTCCCGACTCAACTTCGAATAAAGCATTACGATGAAGAATCTAGACTRTCCATTGAGAGGATATATCGACGACGGAAGTCAAAATTTTAATCAGAGCCCGATGAGACCGTTCAGAGTACTAATTCCGACCATCAGAGCCARTGCTCTGAAATCTTACTTCGAACACAAGTTACAGATATTGAGATCTGACCATTGGTCTAAAGGCAACGATCAATGGTGAATATTGAATGATGAATGTAGTCCAATAGTCCAAGGTTCTAGTCCATGGGAATGTGAAAGGTTAGCATTGGTTTTAAGGTGAGACCTATGAAATATTATGAAGTTCCTATGAACTTCATAATACGAGATTGAAGTGAAGACTCCAAGATTTTATCAGGGTATATTCTAAGGATATTGAGGAGGAGTTTATTACTGTCATGGATGTGTTGAGTCCTTATGTGGGATACATAACCCACATGTTCGAGGATCGAACTTGTTGTGTTCATTTATCTTCGAGACCTTGGTTTCTTCCTTCATCAACCATTTAGCTTTTCCTAGAAGTTGGCCTTTCAGTGAAATCTCTACTATTTGACTTGTTGGCTCATTTGGGTTTGCATGATCTTCTTCTATAGGATTACATAATTTGCCAATTCCTCCATTGCAACAAGTGCCAAGTATTATATGGTAGGGAAGAATTTTCCTTCTTCTTCCTCATCAAGTAGATGACTCATAGAGTTTTAAATTCTCCATGTTGATTACCAAGTGCATGAACATGTAAGGAGGTCAATTTCGCTTATAAGAATTATTGCCTATTTGTTCCAATACTTTGAAAGTTCTATCATATTGGAGGGACTTCATATTATTTCTTGGTCTGTCAAAACTCAAATCTAAATAAAGATAAATACATAAGAAAAAACATATTTACAAAACTAGAACTGATAAAATAGAGATACATGATCCCAAGAAAAATGAGATGTTTTTTCTCCTTCTTCTTTGTCCTTATATAGAATCCATCGATTTTAAAGAACATGATCCCTAGGGTCCATTATTTAATTATTTATTATATTTTAGGGTTTTTCCATAATCACGGTTACTTATTCTACCCTTTTCTTTTAATACCCCAAATATTCATTAATAAGTAATTATTATGATCCCCTTTAGGATAATTATTATACTTTCTTAATATTACTATTTATTATTTATTTAATAATAATATGGGGATGATCCCCTTAAGATTTAAATTATAATTATTGTACTTTTTTCTTATTATTTATTTATAATAATGTGGGGCATGACATACTCCCCTCCTTCAAGGAACTTTGTCCCGAAGTTAACTTTGATCATGTTACTTATAGTTTTTTAATTATCTCACCATATCCTCCACAACACCCTTTGCTAGACTAGTACAAAGCCACCCAAGTGACCACAACAGGCATCAAAAGTCTACATCACAACACCAAGGAAGTGTGAGTACTCTCAAGTTGTCCTCCTCGGCTTTTGGAACTAGCCTTAAAGCATACCGGTCTATCCATAGATCCAAGGCTTGAGACCTAATCTACCCAATTATAAATTTGGATCAGTACTCACCTACACCAGGCGTCTCGAAAGGCTGACCTAAAATCCTTCCACAACTACTAGGTACAACCCCTAACATCAAAGTCCAATCCCACATCACTACCGATGAGCAACACTCTATCCATTCTTCACGATTTCGACATCACAACTCCAATACAAGGCATACAAATTACTAGCATAAGTAGTAGATTGAGTTATCCCCGGCCCATAACATGTTGCTTATAATATTCTCCTTTGTGGTTATGGGCTCCCACGAGATCATCAAATAAACCGACCCTCTCAGCTATTTGGGATTTTCTGACAATCACCACCTCATAACATGCAATCAATCCATTAGTCATAATATCGACATCTCAAAGAAGAATCCATGTGCTAACTATTGCATGTCATCATAAAACATCTTATCATAAAAGAATTCCATGAAATTACATCATGTCATCACATTAAGAGATACTATGATAGGAAATCACATCAAGAGATACTATGATAGGAAATATAACCTCAACATATATTTATCAAAGATATAACATTGCATAAAATAATATATGGAACCATATGTTATCATAAAATCATAGCATAACGTCATGGAAATGATAATAATCTCAACATATATGCTTCGTAATAAAATATCAAGAGCATTCTTATCACCATTTATCAGCAAAATCAAACCACTAACTTGCTCAAGAATACCAATTATCGCGTCTAATGCAAGAATTATCATCAAAACATTCATCTAGTACATGGGTACACTTTGTTAAGTTTGCCAATGAAAACTAACTCAAAAAAGGATCATTATTAAAGTGCCATGTGATCATCTCGATACCAATTGTTTCATGATCACCATTTCCCCTTCTTTCAACAAGAAGGTATTTGTTTTCATTTAGAACGATTTCAGAGATAAAAAAGAACAACACTACGCACTAACAATAAAAATTTGATATGTCTTGAGCCCACTATCAACCATATGAGCATAACCATATCAATAATAGCAAAAAATTGTCTTCATCCCTATTATGTAATTTCACACCATAAGAACCTTTCCTATTTGTATTTGTTTTATCAACAAACACTACCACCCAGTGGTGGATATCTCAAATTTATAAGCTGAGAGGTTTTACTATGTATCACTCTTCATCATTGACAAACCTAGTGTTCAAACATATACACTTGTATCCACACAATTTACCATTCAAGTAATACAACACTTATACCTTGAAGCTTCATGGGTAGGTTCAAATCCATCGAAAAATAATTTTAGAATTTTAAAATGCTAACAAGATAAAAATGATTGGCAAGCAAATATTATCTTAGTATTTACAGAAAGTGATATAAATTTACATACAAGCACCAAAATTCACATTTAAGGCACATGCAGATGCATCAAACCAAGTCCAATGCAGTATGAGTAAATTGACATGTTGAATAATAACCATCTCTATTAGCTCTTTTGTGCATTAGTCATAGCACTGATTGTCAATTAACATTCCTTTTTCTTCTCCTCACTCATTCACACATCACAATGGAAATGTAGCTATAGTTGTAAATAGAAATCAATAAAAAAAATAAGTGAAAATTAGTCTAATGTTAGGTTTCAATTTTTCATTATAACACATGAATTGAATATGCTTAAATTCTAACAACAACTAAGCATTTAGATTTTTACCATCTTTGTTGTGCATGTTCCTCATACTATTGCCAAGTTTTTATGATTTTGAAAATATGCTTGTAACAAAATTCAATTATAGTGTCTCCTAATTGATGATCCTAATCACAAGATCATCAAATGGGTATGAGCTCACAACTAGTACCTTGAGGGAAATGTGGAGTTTCAGGAAACAAGGAGTTTCAGGAAAAATAGACGAGAAGCCATGGAAATTATGGAAATGAGTCCTAAATCCATGGAAGATAAAGACTTGAAGTCTTGGATCTATAAAACAATATTAGGGCATAGAGTCTTAAATATTTGGAAGATCAAGGCATGTAGTCTTGGATCTATGGAATAGATTAGGGCACAATGCCTTGAATCTACTAGGGCGTGGAGTTTTAGGTACAAGGAAAGGACATGGAGTCCTAATAAGTCTGGAGAGGCATGCCATAGGGGTGTTGAATCCCTATTCTCCAGCAGAACATCACCACTCAGGGGAATAAATTAGCCAGGTAAGCCAACCTAGGTTAAACCTTGGATTAATTTAATTCCAAATTTACCCACTTTTGAGGGGCTTTTAACTTTAATATTGTTTTACATAAAAAAGGTGAAATAATTAATTAAAAAAAAGGACAATAAGAATCAATCTAAAAATGACACATGGGGGTGATGAATATTAGGTTAATTAATTATTTGGTAAAATAAAAAATGTGTGGATGCCACCTAGAGGGTGGTGAATAGACTTTGGAAGGACGCCATGGTCAAAGAGATGGAATCCTTGCGTAAGAATGAGACATGGGATTTAGTCAAATTACCTAGTGGAAGAAAGCTCGTCGGTAGTAAGTAAGTATTCAAGAAAAATATGAACGCAATAGGTCAAGTCAATAAATTCAAAGCTTGACTAGTATATTGACTGGAGAAATTCAAAGCATCTGCAAGAAATAATTCATGGTTAAAAAACATCATAATAATGCTCTTAAAAATTGATATTGCACAACATAAACATATTTGTCACCAAACAATGTTGAAATTCACTGGAATAGAGCTTACCTGACAACAACTTGCTTAATGTGTGATTATTGATCAACTAAATCTCTTAGCACCAGAGTTAAAAAAGGTGATGCAACCTTTAATCATTGGAAATAGAAGCAAACAAGAAATATGCACTCAGTCGACAACATGTTTAACTAAGTGAATAATGCAACAGTTTTGGGGAGAATCACAACTTAACAACTAAATCTTAAAACCTCTGGGATAAATCTTTCATAGTAATGGAATTTAATGTAGTGGAAGTACCCCCTGCCGGCATTTGATGGCTGACTTGATGCATGGAGGTGACCATTAGTGATTTTCAAATTCGTTTAACTCGACGTGTTGTGGTTTGGTCAGGTTCGAATGTCATAAAACTCCATGCACATTTCAAAAATAAATTTGATCTGGTTATAAACACCCGCAATCATACATAGGTGACATAAGATAAGAACATGTGTGCATGATGTGGAAGATCAAAGTGGCATTCAAATGGAACATGTCGATATATGATTCAAGAGCTAGTTTGTTGATGCATCGAGGGACCCACTTCAATTGTGAGGTGAAGCAAAATATAGGATCGGTGATCTGACAACTCAAATTGAATCTTTCCTTTTGATAGGATGCTCAATATTACTATATGTGAGAGTCCATCGGGCATCAAGTGCAGGTGAGAGTGACATGGTCGGTAAGGTGATGTGTCAATGGTTCATTGGTAGGTGAGTAAGGTGATGTGTCGACAATCACACCTAAAGCGTGAGGAGGGGACATTATAGGATTGACGGTTCATATGCATTTATTAGTTTGATCGAACAACTAGTAATGTCTTAGGTATAACACCCATCGGTCATCGAGTGTGAATGTGAGTATGTTAAATGAAAGCTTTATCCAATTCAACCAACAATCGATGGGTCTATGGGCATCAGGTGATCAATGTGGAGCTTTTAATGAAAGAAACAGTCACCATGAATCCCCGGCGATTGATGAGTATGTATCATGAGGTATGATGTGGCGCTAATGTGTCATGGTACATATGATGATGTGGCATTAGTATGTATGACATGTGACATCCTTCATGACATATGACCTAGTTTGGAGGTGAACGCATATTCTGATGTGGTGAGTGTACAAATGATGATGTGGCATTAGTACGATCAATGTGTGGCATCCTATGTGGCACCTTAAAAAATGCCACAAAACATCCCTTCCCTTGTTAACTATGGATTATTGAGATTTATCGATTTCTTACATCAGACGGTGGGTGTGTGTTGAAATCCTAAAGGTTCATGTTGAGGTTTGTTTTCCAATCTCTACTAACGAAGTTCTGGTCTTCACCCGATGGTCACGTCGGGCAACATGGGGAAGCTTAATTTTGTATGTGTTTCCATAGTGAATTAGATGACGTTGATTGACCAATGAATTTCCACCACTCCATCATTGTCATGCTGAGTTGATTACAATTATTTAAAAAAAAATTCAAACATTCGTCCTCGCCCGATCCGATACACACATCGGCGTAATCAAACTATAGTAAATTTTCTGCAAGATCATATATTCCTTCTTCTGTTACTTGGTTAATCCGTTTTAAGCGTGATGATTTCTCTTTGTGGTTTAATGTGGGTTTGGGTTACTGGCTTAGAAAATGATCAAAAGAAACTCAAAGAAATCAACGAAATTCAATCAAGCAAAAAAATTTAAAGGCTGATAAAACGAAAAACAAACTGCAAACAAATTAAAAGTGGTACCCCATAATTTCATGAAATTTTGAGGGTGTGTTGAGTGCTCAACACACAATAAGATTTATCTGCACTCAGGATACCACCAAATCAAGATGAAAGATACATACATACCTAAGACAACCTTCATAAAACATGAAGATCATTATGAGTTACTAGTGATGCCTTTCGGTCTTTGTAATGCTCCATCCACTTTCCAGAGGCTCATGAACAATATTTTTGAATCCTTCCTACACAATTTTGTGTTGGTATTCTTCGATGATATCTTGATCTATAATAAAACATGGGAATAACACATAGAACATGTTGATAAGTCTTTGAAACTCTTGAGAGACAACCAATTATTCATGAAGTGCTCCAAATGTGCTTTTGGGGCCCCCGAGGTTGAATATTTGGGTCACATTGCCAGCGAGGAGGGAGTATGAGTTCATCCCAAGAAAGAAATGACTATGTAAGATTGGCCTCGTCCCAAAACATTGAAGATATTGAGGGGATTCTTAGGACTTACAGACTACTACAGGAAATTTGTGAAAAATTATGGCAGAATTGCAGCTCCCTTAACTTCACTCCATAAAAAAAATGCCTTTTTCTTGAGTGACGTAGTAGCATAGAGCTTCACTACTTTAAATGATTCCATGTGCTCTACTCCAATATTACCAGTGTCTGAATTTAATAAAACTTTTGTCTTGGAATGTGATGTCTTAGACAAAGGTCTCATAGTAGTATTGATGCAAGAAGGATGCCCTTTCGCATTCACTAATAAGCAATTGCGTGACCACAATTTGGGAAATACACATTGAGAAGGAAATCATGATGATTATCCTTCATGCAAAGAAGACTTGGTGCCCATATCTCATAGGGAGGCATTTTCATATCAAGACTGGCCATCATAGTCTGAAGTACTTCCTTGAACAATGATTGTCTTCACTAGAGATACATAAATGGGTTACCAAGATGTTGGGGTATGTTTATGAGATCATATACAAGAAGGGTAAAAGGTATATTGTGGTTGATGCTTTATCCAACAAATTTGAGGAGGATGGGTCACTCCTTGACTTATCATTACCAAGTCTAGGATGGCTTGAGGAAGCATGTAGGTAATGGCTAGCAAAAAGTACTTTAAGGTATCTCATCCAATGTCTCCAAGTAGATCCCAACCCACCTTAAATTTATACATGGAAATGAGATACATTGCGGTATAAAGGGCACATTGTTCTAGCTAAAGATTTGGTCCTAAAACAATGATTCTTAGAGGATATGCATTCATTACCAATAGTAGGTCACTATGGATTTCATAAAATTTATGAAAGAACTAATCATTCATTCTTCTGGGATAGCATGATAAAAAATATCCAAGATTTCGTAGCATCATGTGATACTTGGAAAAGAAACAAGGGAGAGATGGTGAAGATACCAGGGGTATTACAAACACTACCAATCCAAACATAGATATGGATAGACATTTCAATGGATTTTATTGTGGGACTTCCAAAATCAAGCAACAAATCAGTGATCATGTTGGTTGTTGATCGTCTTTCAAAAGTTTCTCATTTTTGTGCCCTAGGTCATCATTTCACTCCTTCCTTAGTGGCCCAAGACTTCATGGATTAGATCTTTAAGCTACATGGTATGCCCACTTCCATTGTCTTGGATCAAGATCCCACATTCACGAGCAAATTTTGGTAGGACCTATTTAAACTTCAAGGTACATAGTTGTATATGAGCATGACATATCATCTTCAAACTGATGGTCAAACATAAGTGGTCAACAAGTTCTTAGAAACCTATTTGAGATTCTTTCCTTTTGAAAATCCTCAGTAATGGGCACAATGGCTTCCCCTTGAYGAATGGCGATATAGTACCACTTATCATGGAGCTACCAAAATGTCACTATATGAAGTTGTTAATGGTCCAAAACCCGTCAATGGMATCCTATGTACCAGGAACCTCCAAGGTTCATGCAATAGATAAAATTATTTACACCAGAGAATCCATTATCTATATCCTCAAGGACAACTTGGTTATGGTGCAAAATCGAATGAAACAATAAGATGATCAACATATATATAAATATTTTTTTTTCGAAGGGGATTAAGTGTTTCTTCACCTGCATCCTTATAAATAGAAATCACTCAAATATAAATTTCCCCAAATTTCCCCATAAGTTCCCAAGTTCTATGGTCCCTATTAGATCATACAATACATTGGTCAGGTCGTCTACAAGCTGGTTGTCCCACTCCAAGATTCATCTACTCTTTCATGTGTCCTGTTTGAATAAGGTTGTGGGATCAAATTGCAAAGTGTAGACTAACCTACCAAAACTTGACGAAGAAGGTTCGATTTGGCTCCAACTAGAAGTGGTATTAGATACCAGAGAGTGTCATTTTCACCATTGCATGATCAAGGAAGTATTGATCCAGTGGAAATATATGAAACTAGAAGATATCACATGAGAACCAACCATGATTTTACAACAATTTCCTTACCTTCAACGTTGAGGATGATGCTGATTTCGAAGGGGGAGGGCATGTTAGGGTCCTACCCTAACCCATTTACTTAGATATTTTATTAATGTATGAAGTCACCTTCCTTGAATAAGGCCCATTAAATATTTAGTTAATAGTCACTCATTATAAAAAGGGTCCTCTTTATTAATAAAGCCAAAATTAGTTAGTCAACCCTCATTATAAGTGGGCCCATAGGTAGTTAATATTCTCTATGGATAACGATATATTAAGTAGAAGGTTATGTAATGTCTTGTTAAGAATTATTATCGTGTTTGGAGCTTTKCTCTAARAGGTTTCCCCCTTGAAGAGGAAAGTGAACATAGCTCTTTATTTTTTATTATCAAAATATATTTCTCAGGGTTTATCTATTTTCTCTTGTGCTCTTTGGTTTGCATTACATTTTATGTGAATKCTCTAAGGTTTTGAGGTTAAGTACGTTGTAGTAGAGCATTTTGAATGAATTTTACATAGTGATTAATAAATTTCCTTTGAAAGCTACGAACCTCTATGGATACAAATGAATCTAAAGAGGCCTTAAGGGGAATCAAAGATTGGTTTATGGAGCATTATTACACATTAGAATTTATGGATTTGAAGATAAACCACTCTAATTACCAAAGTATGTTGAAAATTGGACCTTTTTACAGACAAATTGTTCTCATTCATTGTAGATGGGCCAATAAAGAGAATACCATTTGTTTTCAATGTTCCCTTTACAATTGGGACATTAATTCACAATGCATTTTAATAATTTCAATTTTTATCATGATAAGGATATGAAGGAAAAATATAGAAACCCCTCATATTATGAGTGGGTTGTTCATAAAAGGAGAGGAGGATGACCATTTCAAGATAAATAATCTTAGACCCATACAACTGAGCTCTTTGAGATAGTTTCTCCCGACTTCTTCTACTTTCTTTTCTTGGATGCTTCGCTTATGCTATTGACCATGTTTGACTATCCTAGTGGTGAGCTTCTTCCATAACATCATCTTTAACATTTATAGAAACAACATGGTAGATTCCATTAACCATGCAAGCTGAGGGAGGAGGCATGTTAGCACTAACAGGGATACTTACGTACTCTGGTGTTTTATCCACTTGGGAAGCCCAATGTTGCATTGATTCCTCCAACTTGAATTACTTTTGTTGCTATTCAAGTATATGTATACCTTCACTTCTACCATGGCTCTGCCTTTTTCACTCATCATTTTCACCAACCTCCATTCTCATAGATGTCAAATTGTACATGTAGTTGTATTTCCACTATTCAATCATCGTTGATATAACTATGCAAGTCCCCCAAACCATTAAGAATGTAGTGTTCTCAACAATCAAGCTAGAACTAGTAGTGAACACCTAGGAACTAATTCATATCATCAATCAATATCACCTATGTAAATTTGAAATTTAGTGGGAAGAGGTTCTATTTCTAAAGACATAAGTATTATGCTTTAATCATAGAACCCCTCCTCTCAGTAATGCCAAGCATATCACCAACAACTAAGTTAAAAGATATAAAAAGCACCATCATCATATGCGTAAAGAGGAAGTACAATCTCATAAAAATAACTCCACAACTAAATTGAATCAAAGCTCTCGAAGTGCATAATGTCAACTGTTGTATTGTATGATTGCATCAAATTATCATTCAAAGACTCCCTCTTCCACCAACATATAAAACTAGTCTATAATCCTCCTTAGATATTCCAATGGTTGGATCATCACAATATATTGTCATTTTAGTAATGATAGTATGATTCTTGTTTTAGAATCTCATGTTAATTAATGGAAAAGAAAACATATAACATGAGAAACTACTCACATGCACCATACATACAATGTACTGTAGAGAAACCTAATGTGGGTGAAAACACCAACAAAATGTGAGGTAGTAGCCTCATATTATCACAATGTTTTTATAGATTATTGAGAGGCTTTGTATGGACCCTATAAGACATTTTAGTTGTCTTCGACATTGTAATATCTTTCTTCCTCTACTTTGTTAATTTGACTTTGTTTGCTACCTCATGTGGTTGTCCACGCGCAACATAGTACCGAAGGAGGAAAAAATGTAGAAAACTCTATTGGAGTTTCTCATTTCTCCCTTTGCTTAGTTACTATGCTATCTCCTTTTTTCGATAGCTAGGAATCTTGGGTTCAACAAGTGTGTCAAGCACGAGTCCTTATTTTTTTTGTCAAGAATAGGGTTTCTAACAAAGCCTACAAGCTTCCTTTGCTTAGTGGATTGTCCCCCTTCTCTAAGTGTCTACGCCGATTTTTTTTCTGTAAATGAAGAGTTTGGTTTCCATCAATTTTTTCAAACATTAATTTTTCTTTCTACTCGAGCATCAGTTGGTGAGAAAAGTAGTCATTCTATGTGGCAACTAGGTTTTCTAACTAGGGTTTTTAACATTTTCTTTTTGCATAAAAACTTCAAGACAAAAATTAGACTAGTGTTTTGCTTCTCATGTTCATGCTTATTTGGGTTTTAATATTCCCCTGGTTTTATCTACCAAGCTTTCCCCAACCCTTTTTTAGTGAAAATTTCAGTCTTAGAAACTTAACGATGTTTTCTATTTGAACATGTTTTGCCGATTGGGATTTTAGAAGGCTACCTCCTACAAGAAAAAGATTACCTTAGAAAATAAAGCCTTCCTTTAAACTTAGACCTTTAGACAATTGTTTTGGCTTTTTGGGTCTTTTATCCATTTTTTTATCACGACCCCCCATTTTCGGAGGTTTTAGTCCTAAAAAACTTGTTGATGTGGAAGATGAGGAAAAGCTTCCCTAATTTTCTGCCTTAAGTACCATTTAACTTTTCCTAAAAGTTGGCCTTTCAGTGAAATATCCACTATTCTTGTTGGCCCATTTGGGTTTTCCTAATCTTGTTCTGTAGGATTACATCAATTGTAATTTCCTCTCTTTCAACAAGTGCCAAGTGTTCTATGGTAGGGAAGACTTKTCCTTCTTCTTCCTCATCAAACAGATGACTGGTAGAGTTTTAAGTTCTCCACATTGACTACCAAATACATGCACATGTAAGGAGGTAAGTTTGGCTTAAAAGAATTATTGCCTACTTGTTTTGGTAGTTTGAAAGGTCAACCATATTAAAGGAACTTATTCTTTCTTGGTCCTTGTAACCTCTCTTTGTTTAGGTGAAACCAAATCTTGACCCCACGTAAAAAATTGTCTCTCATCTATGTTGATCATGCTTCTCTTTAAGTCTATCATGTATTTGTAAATCAATCTTCCTTATTCATTCTATGAATTTTTCAACCTTCAAAGCATCACTTGGCTCCTTCCCTACATGTTGCCCATAAGTAACATCAAAAGGAAAATGGGGCAAATAACCATAAGAAGGTTTGAATGAAGCTTCCTAGTAGAATAATGTACACCTTACTTGTAGGAATGTTGAATGTAGTTTAGGATTTCATATTAGGTTCCTAGATGCTTTTGATTATAGCCTCTCAAAAGTTGCATCATTGTCTTGTTTACTAAATTTTTTTCCCATTCAATTGTATGGAATAATGTTGATATTTTGAGCTTAGTATCCATCTTCTCCCAAAGTGTATTCCAAAAAGTACTAAGGAATGTTGTGTCTCAATAAAAGAAGTGGCTTTTGGGTCATGCAAAATGGATTCAGGCATAAGTATAGAATAATATTGTTGTGTAGTCTTTTTACGCAATGTTTAATTCAAACTACAATCCACATCTCATTGAACCTATCCACTACTACAAAAAGGTAATCAAACATGTGTTAGGTCTTGACATAGCTTTGATAAAGTCCTTGGATATAATTGCCCATGGATTTATGGCATTAGTAATTTGTTGTATAATCCCAAATTTCTAATTTTGGGTTTAATGATGCAACAAAGAAGGCACCCTTGAATGAACTGAGCTACATCTTCTTGCAAGGGTGCTTATGAGAAGCCTTGTTAAGAGTCTAGCCTTGATACCATTCATTATGGTCAATGAGTAGAATGTCAAGGAGGATAGATTGTGATACGTTGAAGAATTGAGGTGGAACGTTGCACTTGAACTAATCCATCCCTTAAAACTATTTTGGTCACATCTCCATTAGGGAAAATTAGAGGTCTAAAATGGGCCTCCTAAAGAAAATAATAAAATAATAAAATAATAGTTATGAATTTTCATTGGGAAAGAAAAAAAAGTACCTTTTTAAATCATATTATGGACTTATCTCCTTATAGTTTTACTCAAATTTCAAGTGTAGGAACTCATTGGATGCATAACTAGTTATGCATCCAACAAGTGCCTACACTWGAAATTTTAGTAAAACTATAAGGAGATAAATCAAAATACGATTAAAAAATTGGTTTTCTTCCTTTCCCTCAAAAAATATTTACCCTTATGGTTGACATCATCATATTGAATCCCATTGATTCTTTGATAGTTGTTTTAATAGTAAATTTTTTTGTTTTGAGGCTTATTTTTTACCTTAAAATTCCCCTAATGGTCAATGTCCCATCAAACATTCATGCAAATCTCATTAATGACAATGAATGTTGTTTCTTCCCATGGAAAATATCTTGACGTCATTTCCTAATACAAGGTCGATTTTACATCACCTTTGTCATTTTGTTTAGTTGTCTTAGTGATTTGAAGCTCCTCTTTCCCTATAGTCATCCACATTATTGGAAGAGAGAAAAAATCAAGATTTATTAACAAATAATAGATGCAATAATGACATTAGGGATCTAATAGTATTATTGCGATGTAAGGATGGTTCAAGCTCCAATGCCTTCACACTGACAAGCTAAAGTCACATTTCCAAAGAAGAAGACCAACATTATTTGTCCCATGAATAAACCTGCAATTCCCAATGAAGTGATAAATGAGCAGGTTTCCCAACATGGGGGAGAACTAAAGAGATTTTTTTTGAATGTATCAATCATCAACATCGACATATCCAATCATTTCTAATGTGCAACAATTTATTGCATTGAAGGTTGAGACATAGAGGAAGCTGGTAGAGGATAGGGACGGGCATCCCTTTCTATATATTTTTCTGATCTTTTATCTATTGTTTAAATTAGGTATTACAAGCTTATTGTGTGACCTTTAATTTTGGGAAATCACCAACTATTTTGAACTTTATCTAAGTGTTGATTTCACACAAAATAATGGGAGTTTTATGGCTAAAAAATAAGACAATTATTTCCCCCTAAACATATTTGTGCAATCATAAGACTTTCAATAAGGTGACATGATGTAGAAACTACACTAACAATGCATGACACAAAGCCTCAAACTTTGAGCACAATGGATGACCTATATGTTAAGTACAACACCTATTGAAATGAAACTCAATGAATATTCCTATGACAAATATTTTGAGCCTTGGGCCACCTTTCAAGAGGACAATGCATCCATGTACTCCATCTTGGGATATGTACCACTCGACTTGACTTAATTAACTTGATGTCTCCTCTAATCAACGATCCCCTTACAAAAGCACATTAGACATTATTTTGAGGAATCAAAACCTTGTTGGGGATATAAGACTACCACACTACCACCAACCCATTTTACCTGTTGTGGTTAACACTTATTGAAAGGTTCGTGAAGCAAATACCAAAAATATTGATTATTGGTGATTCGTTGTTGCTATGCAAGTCCTTTCTTGTAGGGTACTGCACAAAGAATGAACAAACAACTGCATTAAGGGCACTCTGCATGAGGTGAAAGCATGTGCACAAGGCATATTATTTAAATGGTGTCATTACCTTATGAATTAGAAGGTGGATGCATAAGGATGTGCAATTTGACTCACAATTATTCCCTTATGGGGACATCTTGTTCTTGTTGGTGATGGCCTATTACAAGCCACTATCCAATTTTCCTCTAGTGTCGAAGGGTGAGGATCGATTCTCGATGCCTAAGTTTGATCCATTCACATGAAAAGGTGGAGATAAACATGTGCAAGCATAAGTGGATAGAATTTCCAATGCATTGCACAATGAGATAGCTTTTGATGTAACTAGTTATTTGTGCATTCACCCATAAACAATCACAAAATATAAGTGCTAGTATAATTTTAATCTCGATTGTCACCAAAAATATATGCATGCACTCTCTATATATGGAAGTCTGGTCAAAGTATTTATCGAATCCTTTCCATTTTATTATTGAAAACATGGGTGGAAGAAGGAGAATGGGATGGTTTTACAGGTTGCACCGAAGATACTATCAATGATAGGAGAAGTTGTAGTGAGTCAACATGTAGTTAGTTCCACATAAGATGCCCCATTGGTGCAAAATATACCAAATACCTCTAATAACAATATGAGGAAGCATGTTGTGCTTCCACCACTAAGGAGAGAAGTATTGCAAGTCTACTAGAAGGTACGCGTTGGGTGTAATGTCCATATTTTGATCCATGGATTGAATTGAATCAAATTGTGTAAAGATGTAAATATCTTGCATGAATTCCTAGTGCAGGCCTCAAGGACAAGGCCCTTATATAATCCTAAGGTCCCTAAGTTTCCTGACCTTTATATTTTTACCATGTACCTTATTAAAATAACCAACCATCAATCATGTATTGCTTGTTGTGGTTGGTGGGGACGTCCACCTTCCTTAATTATAAGGACACGAGGGTTGAGCACAAGTTATGAGGAGTTTAAGAGATTCCATACCCATAGGAATTCAAACACATGGAAATTCAAACCATATATTTTCACATGCACTCTCTTCATGCAAATTGGAAGGGATTTGTTTATTCATTCACTATGCTCATGCATTCTCTCCTATCATCTATCCTTCCATTTTCTCATGCTTTCCCATGCCATGCACAAAAGCATTTTTCATTTTAAACTGTAATTGACTAAAGAGAGACAAGGAAGAAAAGACTAGGAACTAGAGAGAGATGGAAGGTTGTAGAGGATCATAGAGGTTAACGTTACTATGATACAAGGTTATAATTGTTGGAAAGTTGGTTTGGACAGTTGGTTGTCATTAATGTTAACCCTTAGAGATTGATTTCAACCCTTGAAGAAGTACATAATCCCTAGAGGTGTGGTTGATATTGATGGTGAGTTAGTTGTCATTAATGGAGTGGTTGATGTCAGCAGATGTGATGGGTGTGTTTGATGATGTTTACATGAAGCCCCAGACGTGTGGTTATGGGACTCGAATTTGGTTGAGGAATATGTACATGAAGGACAATGTAAATCAAGGTAAGACACTCATAGATGGATAGTCATTGTCGTGTCATTTTTGGTGATAGGTGGTATACCACGCGGTTCCTCACAGTTAGGGAGATATGGCCTTTTGAAGTTGGAAGCCCCGAAGAATGGTCAAGAAACCCCTAATTGGTTACAAGTCAATTAATGAATGGGTAAAGTGGTTGTAACAAAAAAGTCAAGAAGCCCTTAGAATAAGGAAAGAGGTTACCTAGAAAAAGTATAAATACACCTCAAGGAGTCTCTCATAAGTACACAAACACTTACATTGAATATCTATCTTTTGAATGTCATGGTCTAATATTTTGGTATATTAGAGAATCTGATGGTAAGTCCGAGGCAACGGAGAAAGTGTGAGCAAAGAGAAAAAGTTTCAGAGCTGCAAAGTAGAAGGTTTTTTCTGTAACCCTAATTTGGCAGGCCCTCATAGGTTAGCTTAAGTGTGTCACACAAGGCACCCCCGTGGGTTGCCTAAGTGATGTCATGTGAGGCCCCGCATGACAGGGAGTATTAGTCCCACAAGGATAAGACAAATTTGGTACAGATGTTGGTACTAGGCTGCTGAAGGTTGTGGAAGTGTTACAGGTCAGAATTAYAGTACAACATGTTAGCTACATGTTACATGTATGCTTATGTAATTGTATCTTATGCTTGGTGATGGTATGGTACATGCTTGAGAGGCATGTCTTGTTGATGCTTGATACATCTTGGTGATATTGGTATGGTACATTGATTAGTAGTACATCTTGGTTGTATTGGTATCTTGGTATCTAGTTTGGTTACATGGTGATGATGCTATGGTACATGCTTGAGGCTAATTTTTGGTATACTCTTGAAGCATTGACACATGGTGTATGGTTGTCATTGATATTGATACATTATCGAGGAACACACTTGGTATATGATAACACATGTATGAGATACATCTCTTGGTGATGTTGGTACTTGGTTGAGGTACACCATTGATAGTACTTGTCGTATATATCCTATGGTACATGGTGTATGTCATGGTATATGGTTGAGATACATTGTTGGTACATGGTATGGTACAAGTGTTGATGCACATTGTTGATGTACATGGTTGATACATGGTATGGTACATGATTGGTACTTGGTATGGTGTTGATGTACACGGTTTATGGTTGAGGCATATGGTACAGGTTATGATGCATGGTTGATGCACAGATTGGTACAGGTGTTGGTGCATGATTGATGCACGGTTTGGGATAGTTGTGGTGCATGGTGGATGCATGGTTTGGAACATGTGTTAGTGCATGATTGAAGCACAATTTAGTGGAGGTGTTGGTGCATGGTTAATGCACTTGTTGTGGTATAGGTTGCGGTACAAAGTTGATACTTGGTATGGTACAGGTTGATGGTTTGGTACATGGTTGAGACACATACCTTGTGATGGTATGCTAGTGATATTGGTACATGATTGGTAGAGGCATGTGTTGGTGATGTTGGACATCTAGTTGAGAGGTGTCCTTAATATATGATCCATGTGAGAGCGCTATAGTCCAAAATGCCACTCCTATGCATTTTTTACATTGGCCTACTCATTTACACATTTTCCAACCACTTTTATTGAGGTTCCTCTTAAAAAACATTTTTTTTTTATGGAGTACACACCCTGATACACATGCAGCGCACATACATACACGACCTGAATACCTACCAACCCGCGTATACTCTTAAAAGTTGCAAAAAATAAAAAATTATGTGCTTTCTGATGGAGTTTACTAGCTATTTTGGGTTGCAAAACCATTTTACCTCCTGTAGACCTTATGAAAACCAAATAACCATCATTTCTCCATATAAAAAGGGCTCTAGGGGGGTCGTTTGAATATATGAAAGAAGAGGAAAGTGAACTTTGCCAAAATTTCTCCCTTTCTCATTCCAAGCCTTTGCATCCCGTTCTGAGTTTTCATCCTCAACATTCCCAATCATTCATCCTCCTTATGCAATCCATCCATTTCCTTATATTGGAATGTTGGTTGTAAGGATTTCACTTTGGGATTGGTGCACTTGGAGTATAGTTAGAGGAACCCAAGCGAGTTTCATGGAGCAGTGCCAACAAGACTAAGATTGTATCTTATCATCTTATTTTCAATAAAAGAGAATTTTCTTGTTCTTCATTATATTTCTAAATTGCTTTTATGAATATTTAGGCCTTTAAATGATCTTGGTGATTATGCATATGTTGTTGTATATTGTTCTTTGAAGTTGTTTCAGGCCAACATTGGGAGGAGGCCTGCAATATAGGAGTGAACATCGTGAGGAAAGTATCTACTACAAACAAAAGGACTTAAGGTGCATATCTTTATTTTCCTTAATTTTCAGTAGGTCTTGTTAGATTTGGGTGAAATAGGAGTAATTTTGTCTTTTAAGGTGTCATTGCTCTGCCTAATCACTAGACCTTGATTAGGGGGGTTTTTCCCCATAGAAGAATTGGCGACCATACTGGGGAAAAGCACCCCTAATGAGGGTCTACTCCACTGGGGAAGCTCTCTAGGGTCTTGTTAGGAGATTCTTTTTGGTTTGAATTACTGTGTTTTTCTGTGCTTTCTGAGTCTATGAGAGTCTCTGCTCACCTTCAGGTGTTTACCAATTTTTCTAATTTGGGTGGCACTCTAAATTTTATCTCTTTTTGAGTTTGTTCAGTCAGATATGCACCATGTTCTATGCCCAGACCACGTACATATGTATCTCGAGTTTAACCCAGGCCATGTACATCCGCAGGCTTTCTATGCACAACACGTGTGTCTGTACTTTTGAAGAGTTTTTTCAAAAAACAAATTATCTTCTTCTAGGAAACCTTTGGTTTCTCAGGTCCTCCTAAGTACCAGAGACCTTTGTTAACTATTGTTGGACAAGATTTAGGTCTCAGATTTTTTATGAAATTGTAAATACATATTTTTGTATAGTTTTGTTTGTCTCTTTCTCTCTTTTATCAAGGTTGAAGGTGTTCTTTTAAGCTTTAGGTTCTCCTTTGGATTCCGATGAATCCCTGCTTTTTGGCAGTGGTTTAGGACTTGAGTTAGTCTCTTGGTTGTTCTCCTTCTCTCTTGGTCTCTCTTGGTATGCTTTGAAAAGAAAAAAAATAGTTGTTTTGTTGTTTTCATTTCACAAGAATATAAAAATTGCAAAACATTATAGTTAAGTGTAAACTTTTTTCTCGTCCCTTTCCCTTGTATTCATTTTTCAAAAAGAAAAATAAGTTTCTTAATTGCATTTGCATGTTACTTTGCATGGTTTTTTGGTTTTAGTATTTTAGGTTGTGTTTATAAAAGAAAATAAATCTCAACCCAAAGTTCCTTCTTGCTTGAGAGGGATAGAGAGAGGTCAAGAGGCGGGTAGAGTGTGTGTGTGTGATAGTGTGAGAGGGATAGAGATAGGTCGAGAGTAATATGAAGAGAGACTCGGGAGAGAGAGTAGAAGAGAGGTTGGGAGTGTGATACAAATGCAGTAAGTTAAATTAATCACAATCAATATTACATGAAAGAATGTGTGAGAGTGTGAGAGGGAGAGAGAGGAAGAAAAAGAGAATGTGTGATGTGAGAGGGAGACAGGGGAAGACAAAAAGGGGGGTAGAGATGAATATAGTGAGGGGGTGGAGAGAGAGAGAGAGTAAGAAAATGAGGGGTTCAAGTTAGAGAGAGAGAGTGTGTGAGAGTGTGGGAGGGAGAAAGAGAGAGTTCAAGACTAGTGAGATGGAGAGAGAGAGAAAGAGCATAAGAGAGGTTGAGAGTGTGATATATACAATTGAAGTAAGTTAAATTACTCACAATTGATATATGATATATTTTGTGATGTGAGAGGGAGAGAGATAAAGACAAAGAGGAGGTAGAGAGAGAGTAAGACAAAGAGGGGCCCAAGGTAGAGAGAGTGTGTGTGAGAGTGTGGGAGGGAGAGAGAGAGCCCTATACTTGTAGTGTACCTTTTACACTACCCAGGTTCTTCAAACCTCTCTGTTACCATTCTATACATGAATGATTACATGATTCGTACAGAACTTATAAGCAAATGCATTTAACACAATTAAACACATTTGAATCTTAGAGTAACATATATGAATTATTGTTACAATTAAACAAGCCATAAATTTCAACAACAATTCCTTTACACAGCGGAAACATAATAATATATACCCGAACAGTCATACCAAAATGTGATAGAACATAATTCAAATACTTATCTGTTAACAGCCGTAGAATCACCAACCAAGTGCAGGCCTTCCACAAACCTCCC
>JASDQU010948161.1:0-12175 GCA_032191745.1 Picea mariana
TGTACAATTCTTTTCCTCCTCGTGCTGGTTCATATGATGAATTTCGAATGTTGCGGATGCTCCTGCATAAGAGAGCTCTTAGATTAGAGTTTTGTATGAGATTGCTTCATGATCCATGATATAAACATAATATATGATAGTGGGGTTTTTAGCTTTATTATTTCCTGATAAAACATCTGTGTTATGTGTGATTGATCTTTCTTCTTGATATTGCAATTGGCGATCGTGTTTTAAATTCCGCAAGAATATTAGTAGAAGCGATTATGTATTTAACAGTGGCATATAATTGTTAGATCAGGAGAATCCAGGCAATACATAATTTGTATTGAAATTTCTACATCAAGTACATCTGGTACTAGAAAGAGGAAATCATCAAGGCAATGACCCACAAAGGATTTGGGCATGAGTGCATGTTTATGATCTTTAAGATACTCCCCTTGATAGTTGGTTCAGACCTTAAGGGTTAGGAGTATCTCTTCTCGGGCTATGCCTAGGATTTTTCCATCCTTATCTTTTAATGCATGTTCATATTGTACAAGTTCTGGAGCATCAAGTTTGGATAAATATGCAACAACAAAATTTAGCTGGAATTCGAACCAGAGTTCATATTGTGTTGCAATCAAAATTTCATGTTGCAAATTAAAAATAAAATGAGGTCCTTTTAATGACCATTCCTCCCTTGGCATAAATGTTTCAAACAAAATTTCAGTCCATCCAGTCCATGGTTTTCTTACTAAATTTATAGTATCTTCACAAACAACAATTTCCCTCTTTTCGCAAGCCAGTTGTAACAATAAGGCATAATTCTCCCAACTCACTGTTCCAAAGCCAATATCACAATAACACATATCTTTATCATCATAATCTATGGAGAATTTCCAAACATAACCCCATATCATTTTTGAATCATTTCTTAGGCCTACAAATGCCTTTTGCTCCCATTTGTTGAGGATCTCGATTTTCATGGGAGAATCCTTGCTTTCTTCAACCAATGTGGTTGACAATTGTTCTTATGATTTCTTTCTAATCATCATCTCTATTACTTCTTGACTTAATGTTGTCAAGACTTCTTTTCTTCTTGTGGCTCGAGCTCAATATTCTTCTTCCTAAGTCATAGGTTGCTTGCCTTTATTTGATGGTCTTGCTGAAAACATGGCTAAATCTGTAGTCTTGGATTCCCTGGTTAACATATCAACAAGGAAGTTTAAATGACCAGGTTTATGTTGTATGGTGAAATCAAAATTATCTAGCCATAAAATCCATTTTTGAATTCTATAATGAGATTCTGTAAGAAGCTTTTCAGATTTCAACATCCCAGGTAAAATTTTAAAATCCGATCTAATTAGATATTTCATTGGTTTGAGATAGAGTCTGAAATGGAGCATTGTCTTCTTGACTGCAAGGAGTTCTTTATGATTGGAAGGGTAATTAAGTTATGCTCCTCGAAAAGAACTTGAAGCATATGAGCATAGAATTTCAACTCCGTTAATGTCTTCAATGAGTACACCACCCCATGTACTATCTGATGCATCTATCTCTATGTTATAGTTCCCTTCTCCAGTAGGGAGAGACAATGGTGGAAGAGTTTGGACTTTTTCTTTAATTCTTTTGACAACTTCAGCCATGGAATTATTTTAGGCTGAAGGATTCTTTTTCAATATTTGTTGTAGGATCAAAATATCATATGCTTTCCCTTTGTAGAATGGTTGAACATAGTTGAGGTTGCCTAAAAACCTCTGCAGTTGTATTTTATTATGAAGAATGTCAGTGAAATCTGTAAACTTTTTTAAAATGTGATCTTGAAGAATTACCTGGCATTTTGTTATCTTAAAACCAATAAATTCAATCTTATTTTTCCCAATTTCCATTTTGGTTTTTGACAAAACCAAACCATGTTTGAACACTAGATCATAAAATTGTTGCAATTGTTTAAGGTGTTCTTGGATATTCTTAGAAATATTAGAATATTATCAAAATAAATTATTAACCATGGGAATTCTCTGAATATGTCCTCCATCCATTTTTGATCTCACTAAGATAATTTTTCAAACCAAAAGGCATTACCTTCCACAGGTAATGCCCACGGGGAACAACAAAAGCAATTTTGTGGTTGTCCTCTCGGACTATAACTATTTGATAGAATCCAGATTTTAAATCAAATTTACTAAATATAGTCTTTCCTTTTATCCTCTCTAATAATGAACTTTTATTTGGAAGAGGATACATGATGTGTTGGAGAACTTTGTTTAGTGGTTTGAAATTTACCACTAACCTCGACTTTCCTCTTTTTTGCTCATAGTGCTTATTGAAATAAAATCCTTTGTATGCCCATGCA
Organism: Picea mariana; assembly: GCA_032191745.1. Lineage (NCBI taxonomy): Eukaryota > Viridiplantae > Streptophyta > Pinopsida > Pinales > Pinaceae > Picea > Picea mariana. Next base: position 2,336 of record JASDQU010948161.1, read on the forward strand.
GTCTTGGATGGCTCTATCAATCCTTTATGTAAGAGATCATTAGTCTCGTGTTGGAAAGTATGAATCTCTGTTGGACTCATTAAGGTTGTTGATGCCTTTTGTGGAGTAATTTTGACCAAAGGATCATATGGAAGAGATACAAAATATTTCTCCCTATGACATAAGGTATTAGGATATTCTGAAGTGAAATCTCTTATGAACTTCTCTGAAATTTCTTTCAACGTTTCCTCTCCATGTATATGTGCATAACAAATACTTCTTTCCATTTTGTGTAAGTCTATTGATGATGGAGTTTGTTCAGATTCTCTTTGTTGTTCTTTTTCTCTGCATCTAGATCTTCCTTCAATAAGCAGAGGATTTTGAAATTTCACTCCATTCAAGTAAAATTCAAAAACTTTCTTTTTATTATTTATTGTCATGGGATCTATGTGTTCAAGGAATTCTTCACCAACTACACAACCATCATTAATCTGTGTCACATAATGAAAATAAATTTTGAAAGACTGCTTACCAATTTTTAGTGGGAAGTTCTCAAGTTGGCCTTGTAAAAGTACTTCTGAGCCATCTATATATTTTCCTGACATGGTTGGCCTTTCCCAATAAAATTTTGGAATCACATTCTTTCTTAGCAGATTTTACTGGTAACCAGAATCAACAAGCATGATCAACCTCCTATCTTCATTACATACAGACTGCTTCAGAACTCATCCACACAATAATGAATTTGTTGCAAAAGAACAGATTGTCTCAACCAGTTACTTTTGATCCCCAAGATCATCAACGTATGTGAGGGGAGAGCATACATAAACTGGATCATTTTATAGGCTTATTACACAGGTTCTTAACCAATTGTTTCATATTCCCAAGTTCACCAATTGGTATGAGGGAAGATCATACATAGCATGGATCAAAAGTTACAGACTCGATACTAAAACTTAGACTCAAACTTGAAAAGCTCTGAATGCCAACTTTGAAATGATAAAATGAGAGGCTCGGGCCTTTACTTATAGCATAACCATCTGGTTAACCGAGAATTTCTAACTGGCATCTTTAGGTCAAAATAAGATGCTCTTCACAAGGGATATTTCTCATGATCCGACTGGGTGACAAAAGAAAAAATACAACTAAGATTCGGGGCAAGTGGGGAAAACCACTTGTTATCTTGTCCCTTAGTGGTCTTTCGACATATGGGGACCCGAATCTTCGACATATGGGGACCCGAATCAGACCTGACAGATACATAGTGGAGTGCTACACCACTCACAAAATAGTATGGCTTATGAAATGGATGACAAACAGACAAAGTGCAAAGTGGAGTGTACTACCACCCACATAGCATATTTTAAGATTTTATAAAATATTGTATGGCCAACCAAGTAAATATACTATGTAAAAATTAGGGTCCACAATGTTTATGCACTAATCCTCCATGCAGTTATTCAAATTATGAATCTCTTCTTCAATTCAGGAGGTATCAAAGTCATAGTCATATGGTCCTAAGATTCATGTAAATCTGGTACTGGAAAGAGGAAATCGTCAAGGCAACGACCCACAAAGGATTCGAGCATGAGTGCATGTTTATGATCTTTAAGAGACTCCCCTTGATAGCTCATCTGTATCTGAAGGGTTAGGAGTATCTCTTCTCGGGCTATGCCTAGGATTTTTCCATCCTTATCTTTTAATGCTTGTTCATATTATACAAGCTCTGGAGGATCAAGTTTGGATAAAGATACAACAATGAATTTTAGCTTGAATTTGAACCAGAGTTCATATTGTGTTGAAATCACTAGTTCATGTTGCAAATTAAAAATAAACTAAGGTCTTTTTAGTGACCATTCCTCCCTTGGCATAAATATTTCAAACAAAATTTCAGTCCATCTAGTCCATGGTTTTTTTACTAAATTTCTAGTATATGCACAAACAACAATTTCCCTCTTTTCACGAGACAATTGTAACAGTAAGGCATAATTTTCCCAACACACTAGTCCAGAGCCAATATCATAGTAACACATATCTTTATCATCATAATCTATGGAGAATTTTCGAACACAACCCTGTATCATTTTTGAAGAATTTCTTAGGCCTAAAAATGCCTTTTGCTCCCATTTTTTGAGGATCTCGATTTTCATGGGAGAATCCTTGATTTCTTCAATCAATGTGGATGACAACTATTCTTTGGCTTTCTCTTTGATCATCATCTATATTACTTCTTGACTTATAGTTGTCAAGACTTCTTTTCTTCTTATGGCTTGAGCTTGATCTTCTCTTTCCTGAGTCATAGGATGCTTGCCTTTATTTGATGGTCCTGTTGAAAACATGGCTAAATCTGCAGTTTTTGCTTCCCTAGTTAACATATCAGCAAGGCAGTTTAAATGACCAGGTTTATGTTGTACAGTGAAATCAAAATTATCTAGCCATAAAATCCATTTTTGAATTCTAGAATGAGACTCTGTAAGAAGATTCTTAGATTTCAACATCCCAGGTAAAATTTTAAAATCCGATCTAATTAGAAATTTTACTAGTTTGAGATAGAGTTTGAAATGGAACACTATCTTCTTGACTGTAAGAATTTCTTTATGACTAGAAGGGTAATTAAGTTATGCTCCTTGAAAATAACTTGAAGCATATAATCATACAATTTCAACTTCATTAATGTCTTCAATGAGTACACCAGGCAATGTATTATTGGATGCATTTGTCTCTATAATATAGTTCCTTTCTCCAGTAGGGACAGACAATGGTGGAAGAGTTTGGACTTTTTCTTTAATTCTTTTGATAGCTTTAGTCATGGTATTATTCTAGGTTGGAGGATTATTTTTCAATCTTTGTTGTAGGATCAAAATATCATCTGCTTTCCCTTTGTAGAATGGCCGAACATAGTTGAGGTTGCATAAAAACCTTTGCAGTTGTATTTTATCATGAAGAATGTCAGGGAACTCGCTAAAATATTTTAAAATATGATCTTGAATAATTACCTGGCCTTTTGTTATCTTAAAACCAAGAAATTTAATCTCAGTTTTCCCAATTTCCATTTTGGTTTTTGACAAAACCAAACCATGTTTGAACACTAGATCATAAATTTTTTGCAAATTCTTAAGGTGTTCTTGGAGATTCTTAGAACATATTAGAATATTATCAATATAAATGATTAACCTTGGATATTCTCTAAATATGTCCATCCTTTTTTGGAGCTCACTAGGAACATTTTTCAAACCAAAAGGCATTACCTTCCACTGGTAATGGCCATGGGGAGCAAAAAAATTATTTTTGTGTTTGTCCTCTGGGACTATACCTATTTGATAGAATCCATATTTTAAATCAAATTTACTAAATATAGTCTTGCCTTTTATCCTCTGATATAATGAACTTTTATTTGGAAGAGGATACCTAATTTGTTGGAGAACTTTGTTTAGTGGTTTTAAATTTATCACTAACCTCAACTTTCCTCTTTTCTGCTCAGAGTGCTTATTGACATAAAATCCTCTTCATGCCCATGCATTATTGGATGGATCTATCAATCCTTTATGTAGGAGATCATTAATATTATGTTGGACTCATCAAGGTCATTGATGCCTTTTGTGGAGTAATTTTGACCAAAGGATCATATGGAAGAGATGCAAAATATTTCTCCTTGTGCCAAAAGGAATTAGGAGATTCTGAAGTGCAATATCTTATGAGCTTCTCTGAAATTTCTTTCAACATTTTCTCTCCATGTATATGTTCATAACATATACTTCTTTCCATTTTGTGTAATGATCTTGATGATGGAGTTGGTTCAAACACTCTTTGTTGTTCTTTTTCTCTGCTTCTAGATCTTCCTTCATTAAGCATAGGAGTTTGAAATTTCATTCCATTCAATTAAAATTCAAAAACTTTCTCTTTCTTATTTATTGTCATGGGATCTATGAATTCAAGGAATTCTGCACCAACTACACAATCATCATTAATCAGATTCACACAATGAAAATAAATTTTGAAATACTGCTTACCAATTTTTAGTGGGAAGTTATCTACTTGGCCTTGTATGGGTACTTCTGAGCCATCTATAGCTTTTCCTGACATGGTTGGCCTTTTCCAATAAAATTCTGGAATCACATTCTTTCTTAGCAAATTTAACTAGAAACTAGAATCAACTAATCAATCTACCTCATATGGTTTTGTCTCAGAACTAGGTTTTGAGTCTTGTTTTTTAGAAGAACTGGAAGATTCTTTAGTACAATAATCAAACTTTTCTACTTTCTTTTTCCTAGATTTATTTTTTCTATATCCTTTTGGTGCAATGAATGCTTCTTCATATACTATGGATAATTCAGATTCTGATGAATTATTTCTTTGACTTCTTATTTCTTCTATGGAGAGATTGATTTGTTTAATGTTTTCCAGAGTAATTTTCAACATTTGTTGCTGCTCTTTCAACTGGAGTTTTAACAACTTTTCTCTATCCTTCCTGGAATTATGTCTATCTTTATGTTGATCTAGAAAATCAAAATACAGATCTGTCGGGGCATATATACTAGATGATGGATTACCAAATAGGATTTTAACTAGATCTTCTCTGGGAATAGCAACATACCTTAGTAGATCAACTTTTTCTTTCCTCAAATTTTCCTTGATTGTGTATTTCTAGGTCGGGATACTTTCAAGAAACCAATCAATTTCCTGGATCCTTTTTTTCAGGGTCTAGTTTATGCAAACTTGAGAACATGTAGACATCAAAAGTAGGTTTTTCACCCTCCCATTTTAGGGTTTTAAAATCACTAAAATCAAAAGAAGAGGAAAGAGAATCAGAGTCATCTTCTAAAAATTAAGAAGGTTCAAGAAAGATAACATTTCCATCAACTTCTTGATTAGGAGAACAATAAAATAAGTCCCACCACTTAGGATCAAGTTCTTCTTCAAAGAGTACAGACAACTTTGTCTTATCCTTCTTTCGAGGGAATTGGTGTGCCCAATGGCCTTTCTTCTTGGAATTGAAGCAAGTTGAGTATTTGGTGGGCTTGTGGATTTTCTTAAGATGTGGAATCTTCTTAAAATACTTATACGTGTGCTTCTTCTTTTTACACCAAGGATGACTAGGATTGAATCTAGATATGAAATACTAGAATTTCTTTCCTTTGGATTTACAGTAACAATGGATATTTTCAAAATGATGTGCTCAATTGTGAGCACCACATCCCCATTCTGGCATCTAACCTACATCCTTGCATAAAGAAAAGGTGAACATACTCTCAAATCTTTTAAAATATTTTTTCACTCGTTTTTCCAGACAATGTTCTTGAATTACAATTTTGATATGATGATCAACCATTGCCAAGGACATACCTTCTAGAGTAATATTCTTATCCTTGAAATATTGTTCTACAACATTTGGTAAGGCACTAGGAAAACTCATGATATAATAATTAATATATGCAGGATCTACAAACTTTCATGATTCAATTGTTAATTTATGCATTTAACAAAAATAATTTTCATGGCGGATCAGATCACATAATCTCTGAGACATGAATAATGAAGCAGCATGTTCAACATATGTTTCAACCTCTATTCCATATAATTGTGTGTCCATGGATTGCAATATTACTTCATCTGCTTCAGGATCTCTCAACATATAATCTTTGGCTTGCTGGGAAATCCATCTCCACCATGTTGCAGCATGGCCAGTATATCCATTCATTATCTGAGTGGTCATTTATCTTAGTGTTATGGTAGCATCTTCTGCCTTTTTGGCAGTGGTCCAGTTTATCAATAAATGGATTTCATCTCTTGTTCCATCCCTTGACTGACAACTGAAATTAATCACTAGGTGATTAGACATTGAAGATATTATTTTTTCATCCCATGGATGCTGAAAGAGGACAAATTATTTTCCTGGGATGATGATGCCATAGGGATATATCCTTGTTTAAATTTGACAGTCATCATTTAGATATATTTTTCTTTTTTCTTCAATGGGAGAGACCATGTTCTTATAACAAAAAATTCTTCTGCAATACTTTGCAAAGTTCTGTCAGATTCTTCGAAATCCCATTTTGGTCTTAAATCTTTTGCTTGAAACACCCTGAAGGACTTGTTTCTTTTGTGCTTCTTAGTGTCTTCTTTATCTTTGAAGATATCAAGTTGTACAATGTTGGGATTTTTAATAGGATTTTGAGAGCTCTTCTTAACCTCATCTATTTTATGCAATAAGGTGTCCTGGAGTTCAAGGTTGGATTCTGCTTTGGCCATAGAGTTTTTCAACTCTAAGATGTCTGTCGGGACATGTGTGAGAATTTAAATCTTTTCAAAAATGATTTTGATTTCTTCCTTGTGAGACTCTGCATATTTTCTTTCTTTTAGAAATTCTCTATGTAAATCATCTATATTATTTCCTTTCAACTGAGCTTGGAAATTTTCATGTAGTCAAGAATCTTGCATTCATCAGATATAGAATCAAATATTGCTGAAGCTCTTACTGGAAAATACTCTCTTTTAGTTTTAAGATCATCAGAGTATTATCTGAATGGAACTGTTGAAGGTTTCTTCCTGGGAAAAAGGTTTCATCTCCACTTGGAAACCTTTTTATGTTTCCTAGACCCTCTCTAGGAAGTGACAACATGAAAATATAAACACTAGGGACTTCTTCTTTCAAAGATATTCGACCTTGCAGATTATTAATTTTCTCTTAGAAAGTCAAGAATTCAATATGTTTCCTTATATTCTTGTGTCAACTAGGTATACTTGATGAAGAAGATGCATCAATCCGATTACATGTGTGTTTCATCTCAGATGCAGAAGGATTCAGTTCCATGAGTTTTAAGGTCAAGGATTTGTATATTGTAGACAAAGGAATTGGTTTCTTTGTCAAGTCTTCTACATGGGAAATCATTTGGATTTTGAAGTTGTCATACTTATTTTCCCAGACAGTGCGATATTCAATCTCAGGCTAGTCAAACGTGACAGGGTGAACTTGCTTGGATTTTTCCTTTTCCACCACGTTGTGCAAGTGCAGAGTTTTTTGGACAATTTTTTTGTAAAGGAGGAAGAGTATCACTTCTAAAGTGAATAAACAGGAGAGACTTGAGTTGGATGATCTGAAAATTTACTGACATATCAAAGCCTAAAGGGAGAATATAATCTTTTAAGAATTCATATATATAAGGATCATAAAGTGAAATAGAGTATTTAAGAAAAATGGTTACAAAGGCGGGGCCATCGGAGAGAGGTGCATAAAATCCACCAAATAAAGCATCAAATAATTTATTATTTATGATATCAATGACATAGACCAAGGAATATACAAAAGGATATGGTTTGACTAAAGGATTTAAGCCAAACTTGATTGCACTTATATGAGCATACAAATATCCTTGTCTTTTTTCCCAGTCAATTAAATCTCTATATGTTAAGGTAATATTCATTGGATCTTCATGAGCAGAGAGAGGAATGTCAACAGAGTAGACTTTGATAAATGAATGAGACAGGTAATTCCACCACTTTAATTTATAAACATCTTTTGGACAGATAAGAGGAAGTTCCTAGTGTTCTAAATAATTAGGCTCATGGATGGAGATTAAACTTTTGTCTAAACTTGTTCCTGAAAGTGTTGATGAAGCTCATCATTTTGCTATAGATGTCATGGGAATACGATTTACTGAAGTTGAGACTTCTATGAAGTAGATTGTATCCATAGAGGGATCCATCTGATAAATATGATTAACTGAGAGAAAATAACCAGGATAACAGGGAATGGCCTACGGTCACATCTGTTAATCCTTGGATTTACAGACCTAAAATTTTCCTCACATCCCACTGGCTTTAAAGTATTTTCTCATCATCTTACTAGAAACAACAATCATCCAGAGAGATAGTTGAATGACAATAAACTCAATATAACAATGCAGAGATGTTGCATAAATATTACAATATGCACATATTTCATTAAGTGAACAATCTTACAAATTGATAGAAGCTTGAAAATTGAAGTCTTGGCTCTGATACCAACAAGCAGGATCGACCTCCGATCTTCGTTACATATACATTTCTTTAGAACCCATCCACACAAGAATGAGAAATTTGAAGAATGCTTTAAGACACGTATGTAAACAAGATGCATACAGACAACTTGAAAAAAATGAAAAGTATTTCAAGTTAACACAAGTAATTTCCAAGGGTTAATTTTTTTTAGTTGGTTCCCTTTAGTGGGCGAAATGTTTTCCTTTTGGATAAGAAATTGTTTATAGTGTTAGCCTTGGCTTCCATCTATTGTGGTGATGATGTGGCTATTGAAAGTGAATTTAGAATTTAACCTCAAGGATGTTGACTCAAGTAGTGTAGATGAAGCTCAACAATGGGACAAGTTGCTCTTTGTGTTTCTTAAAGACCGATTCCTTTTTTGTCGCTATTTATATTATAGAGAGTTTAGCTCTATGTCTTAGGCCATCATTTATATCCATGAAAAGGCATCCCAGACATTTTTGCAAATTATTTTCTCCTTTTTTTTCTTGTCATGTATAATAATTTCACTTGACATTATGAATACTAATCTATTTAGTTTCATTTCATATGTAGATTTCTCTACACTTCCATCTATTTGGCTTCTTTAAAATGTTGCTTGTTGTAGTTTAGGTTGTACATGCTAAATGTTTGTACCTACTGGGTGTCATATTTACTTTTTAAGATGGACTATCTTATGTAACTTCTATTTTGTTTCCTTTATCATATATAGTATCATTTCTTTTGAATTTTATATATTATAATATTTAGTTATTTAGTTATTTTGTTTACCTGGAGTTTGTTAACAGAGAGTTATCTGAAGCCAAAAATGAGCTCTGATACCACATGTAAGTTTTAAACCTGTGAAGTAAAGCAATGCATATAGATTCTTAAGCAAAAGCTCCCACTAAACCCAGGTTTATCACAGACCTAAGCTAAACTTGATCTATCAAGACCGAGCCAAACCCTCAACAACAAAGGCGTCCCTCTGAAGCCAAAAACGAGCTCTGATACCACATGTAAGTTTTAAACTTGTGAAGTAAAGAAACGCATATAGATTCTTAAGAAAACAGAATTTAATCATTGGCTCATACACAGATTACACAAAGATTTTATACCAGAAACCCTTAACCGGGGAAACCTTTCTTATATTCATTATCGAATTTCACCATTCACCATACAATATATACAATGTTTTTACGCATTCTGTAGATACCAAAACCCTGATCCCTTAATCCGGGATTAATTTAGTAAACCGCTAAGAATAGCAAAAACCACCCAAAAATTTTTTTTGGGGTGTTGCCCCGAACGTTGCGTGTAACCAGAGGGGGCATACCTTCCCCCTTTGGGACCCCCTAGGAAAGAACTCGATGCACACGACACAAAGAACACTACTAGGAGGGATCGTCAGATGCAGTTGTCGAACCTGACGCGCCCACACACACACATGCAAAGAATATAACACATACCCAACATTCTCCCACTTGTTGTTTTCTTTGCATCTAGGGGTCCAGGGGATTATATAGTCAACAATCCAGGGTAGCAATGCCTATTGTTACTCTACACCAGGAGAACTTTTCTGTGCTCATAGACTTTGTTAATGAATTTGCAACATTCTTCAAAGTGTTAACCTTTTCCAGCAACACCTTCTTTTCCTCAACCATTTCTCTCACAAAGTGATACTGAACATCAATATGCTTTGTCTTCGAATGATAAGCTGGGTTCTTTGCCAGGAAAATTGCACTATGACTATCACAATATAATCTCACTGCTTGTTGTACCAACACAATACCTGAAAACAATCTTTGTAACCATACTGCTTCCTTGCTTGCATGAGTGGTTGCCATGTATTCAACTTTTGTAGTT
>JASDQU010948161.1:12275-45091 GCA_032191745.1 Picea mariana
CTTCCCAACAACTTGTACAGAGTTCCACACCGAACTCCCCTCATCAACACCATTTCCCCTCGTACCATCTTGCAAGTGTTCTTTCCAAATAAAGTATCCACTCCTGCATCATCCCGCTTGCTTACAGATATTAGGCTCCTGGCAAGTTTTGGAATGTGTAGAACCCTAGGGAGTGTTCTAATCCTTCCATCTTTTAGCATCAACTTAACCCTTCCACGTCCCAAGATTTTTGCTGTCGAGTCATCTCCTAGGAATACATCACCACCATCATATTTTTCATATTCAGAGAACCACTCCCTATGAGGAGTCATATGGTATGATGCATCTGAGTTGATCAACCATACATCGTGGCCTGCATGTGTACTTGTAGATGCTAGGTAAACATCACCTCCTTCTTTAGTGGAGGTTTTCGCCTATGTGGAAGAGATACTGTCAAATCCCTTTGGTTTTTCAACCTTCTTAGACTTGCAATCTTTCTTATAATGCCATGTTTTACCACACTTCCAACATTTCCTCAAAGATTTTCCTAGAGACTTAGATCTACCCCATGAAGGCTTACCAAGATTCTTGTCTTGGGTACGACCTCTTACAAATAACGCATCTGTGTTATGACCATCCATGCTTTTGCGCCTCATCTCTTCAGATAACAAGGATGAAACTACATCCTCATACTTCAATGTAGATTGAGTGGTACTACCAATTGCTACAACCAGATTATTCCAAGAGTCTGGCAAATAACATAACCACTTATCTTCTTCTGCAATCGTAATATTAACACAGACAAGTTGACTTACCAGAGTATTAAAGGAATTTAGATGTTCTGTCACAGAATCTCCATCTTCCATCCTAAGATGATACAACTTCTTTCGAAGAAGCAACTTGTTTACCAGGGACTTTGATTGATAAAAATTCCCCAACTTATCCCATAATTCCTTGGCTGTAGACTCTCCTGAGACATTCAACAACACCGAATCTTCCAGGCAAAGTCGAATAGTACTCCTTGCTCTCTTGTCCAACTTCTCCCAATCTTCCTTTGACATACCAGTAGGTGGTGTACTGGTAGTTTGTGTACTGGTAGGTTGTGTACTAGTAACCTATGTGCTAGTAGACGGTGTACTAGTAGGCTATGTACCAGGATCCACAGTGATCCATTGTTCTTTGTCTACAAGAAGGTCCTCCATCTTCAACTTCCATAGATCAAAGTTTTTACTGTTGAACTTCTCTATCTCGATTCTAGAAGAGCTTGCCATTCCTCTTTCTGAACTCAAATCACCACTGCAAAAGCTCCCACTAAACCCAGGTTTATCGCAAACCCAAGATAAACTTAATCTATCAAGACCGAGCCAAACCCTCAACAAAAAAGGCATCCCTCTGAAGCCAAAAACAAGCTATGATACCACATGTAAGTTTTAAACCTGTGAAGTAAAGCAATGCATATAGATTCTTAAGCAAAACCGAATTTAATCAATGGCTCATACATAGATTACACAGATATTTTATACCAGAAACCCTCAACCGGGAAAACCTTTCTTATATTCATTATCGAATTTCACCATTCACCATACAATATATACAATGTTTTTAGCTATTTCGTAGATACAAAAACCCTAATCCCTTAATCCGGGATTAATTTAGTAAACCACTAAAAATAGCAAAAACCGCCCAAAAAAAAAATCGGGGCGCTGCGTGTAACCAGTGGGGGGCATACCTGCCCCCCCTTGGGACCCCCCTAGGAAAGCGCCCGACACACACGACACAAATAAAACTACTAGAGGGATCGTCAGACGCAGTTGTCGAACCTGACGCGCCCACACACACACACACACACACATGCAAAGAATATAACACATACCCAACAATATATAGTATCATTTCTTTTGAATTTTATATATTATATTATTTAGTTATTTTGTTTATGTGGAGTTTGTTAACAGAGAGTTCCATTTCTTCTAGTTAGTCATGCATAACACTTTTCCTTTTATTAGGTTCAACAATTAAATTATTCATTGTAGTTTGTCTAGGGTTTTCAATAGTTTGATTTTATTCCAATGTTTCAATTGAATGTGATGAAAGAGTTTCTTGTCCTTGATCTAGAATGAAAAAATTTAGTATACTTTAATTGGTTGTGGAAAATAATTAAGGGAGAAAGAGGGACAAAATGGCTACCTACATGCTTGTTTCTTTGAAAAACCTATATCTTTCTTAGATAAACTTTTCTTAGTGTCATTATGCTTGCTTTCTAAGAAGCAAGAATAATATTCTTTATTTGTAACGAAGAAGCTTTTAAGAGGAAAAATTCATAGTTCCTTGGTAATGATCATGGATGAAGTTCGTGTTCTCAAGCCTTAGATTCCCATGTACATGGAAGGGGAAGCACCTCCAACAATAGAGGTCAAGTCAACATCAAATCCATTAATTCCAAGTCCTACATGTTATTCAACCATCAAAGTTTAAGATGTAATATTTTTTTCCTATGTTTATGTTCTAGGAATACCTCTGCAAACTCAATGGAAAACTAGGCAAACATATTTAGTTATGTTTTGTTTCGGGATATAGTGTGTATGTTGGAATATTCCATTAAGGTGGAATGTAGAACTATTGTTTTTTAGACTAAGTCTAAACATGGATGTACATGGTGTTGTTTGTATGGGAGTGGGCCTAATGGTTAAGAACATGTGTTTCTTCATCGGAGGTCACATGTTCAAATCCAGAGGGGGTAGGGTATGTACACCTCTGTAAACTTTAGTAGTCAAATCATTGCATGGAGGGGGTCTCTTGTCCCACAAACAAGGGGTTCTCATACAACAATTTGGTGTTTGGCTTGGTCGTGACCTTAAAATTAGATTATTATTATTATTATTATTGTATCGACATAAAACTACTTTTTCCTGATGATAAAAAATGCATGATAGGGTTGAATGGCATAAGAGGTTATTGTATTAAATTCACTTCTATAGAAGCAACACAATTAATCTCTTTGAATTTTTTTGTTTATTTTGTGTTATATGTTGAAGATTGTTACAAAAAACTAAGTCCCGTGGCTATGGGTTAGGTAAGCAACAGAGCGGTACCCTAATAGACCACTCTTAGACTCAAACCAAGAAGTTAATTAAAAGTAACTACGTTGCAATAACTAAATTTCAAAGGATAGCAAAGAGAAAAAACCTATAATCAAATGTTTGGAGTCGATCTCGCTTAAGAAATTTTTCTCTATGAATCTTTCACAACGATCCTCTGAAAACTCTTGCAAATAAAGAGACAAGCAACTGCAAATAGGTAGTTATATGCTAACTAACTAGGCATGATTATTTCAAGAATAATAGATTCAAAACAAGATATAAATAATCTCATTAAAAAAATTAATCAACAAACAAAATCGGACGAGAACGAGAGATATTTTATTATGAACAACATAAAATTTGGTTACAACCTGTAATCATTGTGGAATGGTCCCAAAACTGGGCTCCAAGTTCCTCCACCCAAGGCTAGAGATGACAAGTAGAACCTCCAAAACTTTGTGTTCAAACAGGTCCAAGGAAGGCAAAGGATTTCTTCCTGACAAGATAGGGAGAACACAACTTCTCAAAACAACGGTTTTCAGATGGGAAGGACAATCTCATATGCAAGGGGAAAAGGGGACTTGCAGGACTATAATGCTAGAATAAGGATGCATTTCTCTGTTCTATTTTTCCTCCACCCCAAGGCTCTAATTTATACTCCCTTTTGACAGTTGGATTAGTTATGGATGAGCTATAGGAGGTTGGGAACCTAGGGAACCCATCAACTCTTCTCGAAATATTCAGATTTATTATTTTTTTGAGCCAATTTAACATGTACGCGGGTTTCTAACGAGCAAGGTGTGTATGTACGTGAGTTGTTTTAAGGAGAGTCATGTAGATTAAGAAAAATAGGGTTTTAAAAGTATTTTTTGGGAGGAAAAGGGGGAGTTTGGTCCTGCAAGTAGTGAAAGGGATGTAACCAAGGCCAATGAGTCATCATGAGCATGTGTGGTGTAAAATGGTGCTATAATAGATGCCCCCTAATGTGTGAGGTTAGAAGAGCAACTAATGGCTGAAATACATTACAAAGTAGTCATGAGATTGTGGAGGGGCCTTGGTAGGAGTAGTTGAAGACCAATCCCATAACAATACCTACAATAGAAATAAGTAAGATAGTCTCTTCTCAAATCAGGCATACCCATGCTTGAGTGTGATGTAAGCATGGTCACCAAATCAAGTACATTGTGGAACCATGAGTAATGAAAGCATAACTGATGTCCATGGCCACGGAAAATTTACATAGTGGATCCATGTAATCTATAGAAGTAGCAATCATAGAAAATACACAGTGGATCCATGCAAAAATGTAGATCATAACCACGAATGGATACATAGTGGAGCTATGTATCAATCAAAATAGAGGATATCTGGAAATAATGGAGTGAACAAACTGATCCTCTACAAGTACCAATGTTGAAGAGGGTGGTACAATTAATACAAGTCGAGTAGGAGCACACAAGAGGTGATGCTTGTACTTCACCCGAAGTCTTCAAAACAATATGTCATGGTACGAGTCTACACTATGTGAGTAGATGTGTTGGAGTCAAACACAGTGAGACACCGTTTGATTACCGATCATTGTTGTATATCATTAACAAATGCGAGATGACCCACCGATAATGATAATGGGCATCATGGTACCTATATAATGTAACGAGTGTGAATAAAGGGTTTGATTTTGAACACCTGATAGAATCTATCAATTAGGGGACATTGATGTATTTCTATTGTCAATAGAAAGGGAACCTGCCATTGATGATTGCAAGCCCCAAGGTACTAAAAATGACTCTAGATCCCTGTCCTAGAGAAAGATGTGTTGAAGTTGATAGGAATAAATATGTTGGAAGGAAGGTATTAAGGCATCCTCCATCATCTAGCATGAGAAGTAGCAAAAGGCCAAAGATTTGGAAGGACTCAGATGAAAAGATTGAAAATACCAAACCGAGGTACGACTCTGACATGTACCAAATGGAATATCACATGGAAGAGACTCTCTGAATAGTAGCCAATGATGAAGACTACTGAAAAAAACGAGGAATCCACCAATGGGGTCAAATGGAAACCAAGGTACTGCATGAATCCTTATTTGTGATAATGGTTGTTGACATTGAACATCAGGGAAACCACTCAGTCAATGACCAATTATGGTTTTTCACTTGTTGAGTACAAGGTCACCTATAAATGATGTAAATAGGCCTAGGGTGCAACTCTAGGTCATACTCTCAGAGCAATGTGTCGTAGTCGGTAATATTAGATCCACCAACAAGAATTCAATGGGGACCTTCTATACTAGCATGAGTGGGATACAAAGATACTTGTGAAATTTAGAAGTACTTGACTGACATGGGAAGGTTGACTTGAAAAGTCAAGGTTTCTGTAGAATGGTTGACACATGTTGACTTCCCTTGAATAGAAACACGACACAAAATGTGACTTGGGTATCATTGACTATAAAATGGGATATGTTTGTGACACACGAGGCATTGACAAATGCTCCATATGACTGGAAGAATAATCATCCAAAGGAGATTATGCTATAAAATGAGAAAAAGGGCCTCCTAAAGCCATACTAAACCCAATAATGAGGTAAAGACTCAAGAGATTGTGTTTTGTTCAAGGGTGACATAAGTAGTTTCCATATAAAAAAATGAGACTCATTCCCATCCTTCTTTTTTTGTTTTTTAATTTTTTTGTCTTTTTCATAATATAAAGCCTAAAAAATAATAAAAGAATGCTATAGTAAAATGGAGGAAATGAGCATTACAGGCGAGAAAACTTGTTCCATGCACAAGGAAAATACATGTTCTCAATGCAAGGAAACTCGTGCATGATATGGATGATCGAGGGAATGTTTCCTCCAAGGATAAAGGTGTCAATTGACAAAGGCAAGAGGTTGCATGGATATCAACTGATGAGAATGCATAAAAGGCTAAACAAAACAAGTTGAAGTTGACATTAGGCTTAAAAGAACAAGTAGCAGAATGTAATGTAGTATTACAACTCAACACATAAATAAGGGAGCCCCGCTGGTATTGGCCAAAAAAAGATTGAGAAGAAGATATGAGGCTTCAACATAAAGTCACGGCGGGACTAAACATGGCTCCCAAGTCTATGAAAGTATTTCATCATGGGAACGAAACTGCGAACAAGGTTCTAACTAGGGCACCCATGAACGATAGGCTCTACCATGTGAATTACAACACTTCTAAATAGCAAAGAAGGTTATGTGTCGCAACTCAGTGGGGTTGATCCTAATTCAAAATGAAACAAGAAACGGATAATGCAATAATGCATGAAGGGGTAAATCTAACCTATATGCCAGTTTTGAGATCATTACCTTTCATAATGGATCAAAATGGAAGAAAAGGTAGCAAAGAAGAATGTCTTCAAATTCCTGTATATAAGACCAAAAAATCTCACCCAGAAGTTAATAATTCCAACATAGAAACCTATGTTAAAAACAAGTGTTATAGGATACAAAATTTGAAAACAAGAAACCCACTCCAAATGTCTCGAATGCTCTTGATGCTTCTCTGATAAGAACCTTATGTCATGGGCATAGAATATATGTTTTTCATTTACCTTATTCATCCATGAAGTCTAGTCCTCCTCCTTCTCCCTCTTCTGGTGAAAGTATCGCTACTAGTAACCATAAGTCTAAAAGGAATAAGAAGAGGAAGAGTAAGAAGAAGAAGTCACCAACCTCTGCTAGTCATGTTGGAGACCAGTCACTAGCCTCTACAAGTCATGTTGGGAGTGCTAGTCCAGTCACCGCAAGTCATAATGGCAATAGGTCACCAACCTCTATGAGTCATGTTGGAGAGAAACACCTAGCCACTGCAAGTCATGTTGGGGGTAAGCAAATAGCCTCTGTGAGTCATGTTAGAGACTAGGACCTAGCCAATGCAAGTCATTTTGGGGGCACAAGTTCAGTCACTGAAATTCATACTAGAATCCAAAAACCAACCTCTGCTAGTCATGTTGGAGTTATGTCACCAACCTCTCTCAGTCATGTTGGAGATTTGGAACCAGTCACTGCAAGTCATACTAGCAATAGTTATCCAACCTTCATGAGTCATGTTGGATATATGCCACCAACATCTGTGAGTCATGATAAGGTAAACATTCTAGTCACTACAAGTCATACTGACATCAAGAAACCAACCTCTATAAGTCATGCTAGAAGCACGAAACCAACCTTTGCAAGTCATGTTGGCAGCATGTCACCAATATCTGCAAGTCGTGTTGGAGACCAACTAATAGCCTCTACAAGTCATGTTGGAAACATGTCACTGGCCACTTCAAGTCATGATGGGGGCATTGATACTATTGAGAAACCTATACAAATTAGATGTAAGCCCAATTTACCTTGTAATCTTTGCAAGGGAGATCACCTTACTCATTTGTGCTCCGGTATTCTAGAGGTACATAGGCTGTGGTCTTTGTCTGATTGTCCTTCTAGTCCTGACCCATCTTAGATTTCCCAACATCCTTTTCAGTCATTGTTGATGAAGTGGTCATCCCGTTGCATTATTTGGTTGATCCCACTCTTCTTTTGGAAGGTGATGCATCTCTTGACCATGTTTTCTCATAGCCTATTAAACCAATGGTTGAGGAAGTGGTCGTTCTAATGCAATATTCGGTCGATCCCACTCTTTTCTTAGAGAGTGATGAGTCTACCAAATTGGTCATGTCAATGCAATCTTCGGTCGATCCCAATATTCTTTTGGGGAGTGATACATCTTTTGACTATGTCTTTAGCATTTCCATTTAAGTACCTTCTAAACAAAGGGACATTCCACTCTCGTCGAGTATGCTCCCTCCAAGTCCTAGGATGGGTTTTTTTATTGGGATGATCTTGTTGAACCTCACCTTACTTCTTCTACACTTTTCCAAATAATGGTTAAATTTAATTCAACATGCATTTTCCATTGTATTGTAGATGAAGGAGCCTTCACAAGTATTTTATCCTCCTTGGCTTGGAAAGGTTTGGGTTGTCCTAAGCTTGTGGCAACTACCCGTGAGTTGCTAGATTTCGACGGAAGACCTAGTGAATGTTTGGGGATTCTTCCTCAGTTACCTATCACTTTAGGTGGGAAGATTGTCTTAGTCGATATTTTAGTGGTGCCAGGATCTTTAGACTTTAATATGCTTCTTGGGTGTGATTATTATATGAAATGAATGTGATGCATTTCCTTCACAATGGAAGCATTGTCACTATTGATCATCTTTCATCTGCTTTAATCACCATCCTATTTCAACTTTAGCTCAGGTTTCTCCTTTTCTTTTTCCTAGTGTTCGAGTAGACTTTTTCCTGCCTTAGGTGAATTATGTGGTGTCTTATCCTCAATGTTTAGTTGCTTCTGAGAAGGATCATTTATAGTTATGTTCACCTTCTCAAGACAACGTCTCAACAATTGATCAGGTGTTGTATCCAATGGGGGAATCTAATCCTTTGCCTTCCCATTTTGGCCCAAGTAATTTGGCACTTCCTCTTGATTATAATCTTACTGTTTGTGAGACCTCGAGCCCTGGTAATGGTGAGTCTTCAAGTCTCGGTTTCTTGGATGTTGAATTTCCTTCAGATGAGGCTATCCTTGAAGCTATGATTTTGTATTTTTGACCTCCTCCTAAACTGGAAGATTTATAGGTTGTTTACCAAAGAATCCCTTGGCCTAAGCCTAGCAATGGGCTCTACCTAGAGAAGTACTATGCATAAGCCACAAGGCCATGCGGTACTTTGTACATATTGTATTTTTAGGGTTTCTATTTTCAAGTTTTGTATTCCATGGCACTTGTTATTATAATAGGTTTCTATATTGCACTTATTAACTTCTAGGTGAGTGTTGTTGGTCTTATATACAAGACTTTGGAGACATTTTTCTTTGGTACCTTTTTGTCTTGTCGATTCGTTTTGATAGGTAATGATCTTGAAACTGGCATATAGGTTAGATTTTCCCCTTCATGCATTTTTTCATTATCCATTTCCTATTTCATTTTCCTTAGGATCGACCCCACTGATTTACGACACTAAACCTCCTTTGTTGTTTAGAAGTGTTGTAATTCATGTGGTAGAGCCTACCATTCATGGGTTCCCTAGTTAGAACCTTGTTAGCAATTTGGCGCCCATGCTGACATACTTTCATAGGCTTGAGGGCCCTATTTAGTCCTACCATGACTTTGCGTTGAAGCCTCATGTCTTCTTCTCATTCTTATTCTGGATAATACCCTATGGGGCTCCCTCATTTATGTGTTAAGTTGTGATATTACATTGAATTCTGTTTCTTGGAATTTTGAACCTAACGTTGGCTTCAACTTGTTGTTCTTTAGCCTCTTCTGCATTCTCGCTAGTTGTTATCCTTGCAATCTTTTCCTTTGCAATTTGACACATGTATCCTAGGAGGAAACATTCCAATGAGTGTCCATATCCTGCACATGATTCCTTGCATTGAGAATTGGTATGTTCCATATGCTTGGAACTAGTTTGCTTGCTCGCGACACTCGTTTCATCTGTGTATTTAGCATTATTTTACCATTTTCAGATTTTCATAATATGAAAAAGACAAAAAAAATACAATAATAAAAAAGGAGTGTGGAATGAGTCTTCTTTACCATTATTGGCAACATTTGAGTCACCTATGAACAAAGCACAAAGTGTTGAGTATAGTCTCAACAATTTGGGTTAGTATGAATTTAGGAAACTGAACTAGTTACACAGAGTTGTTACTCCTCCGACTAATTATTCTTCCAGTCACTATGGAGAGTTTTATCGTTACCTCATGCATCGTAGACTTATGTCAATGTTCATTTTCATTTCATGTTGCCTAAGTCACATATTGTGTAGTGTTCTTGCTTAGAGTAAGTTTGATCCCGTGTCGGTCATTTCATAGATTCTTGAGTTTTCAAGTCAGCCTTCCCGCATGTCAATTAAATCTCAGAATCAAAAGTATCATTTTCCTATAATCGTGCTGGTATGAAGGGTCCCCATTGACTTGTCAGTGGGTTAATCTCTTATCGACTGCGACAAATTTCTCTGAGATTTTGACCTAGAGTCACACCCTAGACTTATTTACATCATTGATAGGTGATCTTGTTCTCAACAAATGACATTCCATCATTGGTTGTTGACTAAGTGGTTTCCCTTGTGTTCGAGGGAAAGAATATTATTCACACATTAAGATTTTTTTAGTACCTTGGATTCCATTTGTTGGTGGTTTCCTTGCCTTTGTTGGCAGTCTTCATTATTTGTTGTTATTCAGAGGGTCTCTTTCATGTGCTATTTACATTTGGTGCATGCATGAGACATACTTCATGGTGGTCCTTTCAATATTTCATCTGAGTCCTTCCAAATATTTCACCTTCTGCTACTCCTCAGATTGGTTGATGGGGGATGCCTAATTCCCTCCTTCCAATGGATTTCTTCCTATCAACTTCAACACATCTTGCTCTGGGATAGGGATGTAGAGTCATTATTAGTACCTTGGGGATTGCCATCATCTGTGGTAGGTTCTCTCGTTATTGATAGTGGGAATACATCAATGTCCTTTGATCAATAGATTCTACCAGGTGTTCGACATCAGATCCTCTATTCACACTTATTATATTGTACTAGGTACCTTGATTCCCATTATCATTATTGGTGGGTTGTCTCATGTTTGTTAACGGTATACATCAATGATCGGTAATCAAATGGTGCATCATTGTGTTCAACTTCAACACATATATTCGCACAGTGCAGACTCGTAGCATGGCAGTTGATTTCAAGACCTTGAGAATGTAGTATCGTCACCTCTTTTATGATGTTTCCTGAGTTGTGATTGGACAATACCACTCCTTACATTAGTACTTGTGAAGGATCAATTATCCAACTCTTGCCCCCAGATATCCTTCACTGATTATGAGACATAGATCCACTGTGTATCTCTTTTTTGGCTATGATCTATGTTTGACATGGATCCACTATGTATCTCTTTCATGGCCACGATCTTTGTTTGACATGGATCCACCATGTATCTCTTTCGTGGCCATGATCATTGCGTTTTTCATAGACATTCTTCATGGATTCACATTGTACTTGATTGGTGGAAATGATTGTAATCACACTTGAGCATGGGTATGCCCACCTCGGGAATTAATTTTTTTGACTTGTTTATGTGGTTGATTGATGTTATTAGATTGGATTCTGATGACCTTCACCCTGACTTACTTCTCTTCGAAGACTTATAATGTATTTCGACCATTAGTTTCTCTTTTGAACTCACACATTAGGGGCTTCTATTATAGCGTCAGTTTCCACCATTGAAGCATTGATGCACTTATTTTCCTAGTCCCTATCCTACTTGTAGACAACTCTTCCCCTTACCTCCTTGAGACCTTCTAAAAAACATCTTTCTGAAAGTTGTACACGCCCTAGCAGTTATACAACATGCGTATATGTGGGTTTCTCCAAGTCGTGTACAAGCTAATAAATTCGTTAAAAAATACATTTTTTCCTAATTAAATGTTGATTTACGGGTTTGGTTAGTTTCCTAACTCCTTTTACCCATACTCAACTATCTTTAACCAACTAGAGATGACATAAATAGAGCATTTCGTCCAAGGAGAAAGGTAATGATTCATTGCATACCAGAGAAAAAATTCATTTTCCTACACCTACCATGTTTGTTAACCCATACACATCCCAATCTCTACTGGTTATTGACTTGGAAACCCTTGTTTCCAACCTTCTTTGACCACCTTCCTATCTTAGGAGTTTCCCTTATATCCTTGAGTCTGTTGGTGAATCGAGAGTAAAAAAAAATCCTTATAACAAGAGCTTGGGTGGAGGGACCCGAAGTCTTTTTCGATAGGGCAGTGCCGCACAAGATAGGTATACAACGTAACTACCAAAACTGTTGAATATTTATAAGAAACTTATTCCTTTAAAAAACATTGTGTTTGTAATGTTTAATTTGCAATAATTTCGTATATGTTTTGTAGAACATTAGTTGCTTTGATTATTCCTTTACATCTAATGGGTAGTTATTAGTATAACTACCTCTCTGTGTAGGCTTGTATGTTTGAAGTTCTTGCATGTTGCAGAGGAAACTATTGGTAAAGAGTGAGAAGATTCTGGGATTCGGGAACGACGTCGAACGTAGGAATGCCAATTAGTTTATCCTTCTTCTCCTATAGATATTTAGTTATTTCAATTGAATCGGTTACAATATCTTTGTTGTTTGTTCTCTTTGGAATTTTCTTTCTTTATAGTCATATATTTGCTACAGTAAGCCCACTATTGTAGGGGATTTTTCCTTGAAAGCAACCCTCGCTACTAACCCATAAAATTAAATTTTATTTTTCTGATACCATTAATTAAAATGCACGCAATAGGCTAAAACACCCATGCATATAACAACAATTCCAATAAAAATGAATGCAATAAATTAACATACACACGATAGCATGTAATTACTAAAAAAAATGGAGTTTGTGCACAACAAATTAAACCCATAAATAAAGATATTGAACATAGATAAAAACACTTATCTTTTAAATCAAATGTGCAGCCAGTTGCAGAGGAAGGGTGTTCTACCGAACCATAGACCTACTTCTTTGAATATCAATATAAAGTCACCCATGAGCTAGGGCTAGGGATCTAGAAGAAAGGGTGTCTCCTAAGGGTGTCTTTTGTCCACTCACAACAATCCCAATCCACCAACTCTCTTCCCCACAACTTGAAAAACCTAAGGAAAGGGATACCCTTCTCTGTTACATAGTCCCTCAAGCTATACCCCTTCCCTTGAGGGCTCCAACATAGGCTAGATAGGAATCTCTCTTGCTAGGGACTTCAGGCAATTACAGCTACAACAACAAACTTTCATCAACAAATCATTTTCTCTGCACAACAAAACTCACTCTATAGGCCTAACAACTTGCTTCTTCATGCATTTCACATCTCCCGCAAGTTGTCCACAAAACCCACTATGGATATCCTCGAATTCTAGCACTCAACACCCTCTTGCTATCCCAAAATATCCATGTAAAAAGTTCCTACAATAACCATACAAATTTTCCTTTTTACCTAAGCATGTTGACTCTCACATTCCCCAATGTTGATTGTACTCAACCCCATGCTCTCAATAACTATGTGAAGTGACTTTTCACCCAACGCTATTACATGTATTCAATGATTGGGTATTTGATCCACTCAAAGGAAAAGTACAAGGTTCATACCAAAAACAATAATAAAAGGAAGTGGCATGGGATTAACATACATGAATAATCCCCCCTTAAATCCCCACCTGTCTTGTGGAAACTTATTCCCCATGACTTTGTCCATGTCCATCTATAGTCAGCGTTACATTTTATTTTATTAATTCGATATACAATGTTTACATATTACATCACCTGGCCCACGACCATATATCATATTTACATTATACATCACTAAAATGGGGATTAAAAAAATGGATGTTACATTCCCTTCCCCCCTACAATTTGCACCATCCTCGATGCACAACACCATATTGGTATACATATACAAAATTTACATCATAGTACTTTATACTTTTACAATTTCACAACTTCTGCAACAATTCCAACCAACAATATCTCGTTCCCTGAAACTTGCACAATCCAAGGAAGCGTACTCCTTTCTCTGGACCGCAGTCCCTCAGGCTCTAAAACATATTGGACAACAAGTATCTGAGATGTGGCTCTAGGAATCCATCTTCCAAAATGGAGCCTTGCACACTTATATACAAATGTACATTCAATTTTCTTCAAATTTTGAAAAAATTGTGGGTACTCCTTTACCATGGTCTCCTTGTGCTCCCACATAGCATATTCAAGATTGTATCAATTCCATTGAACCCTTACTAGGAAAATGGATTTTTTTCTGAGCACTCTGAATTTCCAGTCCAGTATGCACACTAGTTCCACCCGAAATTCCCCTTCATGTTCCACCTAGATCACAATTCAATCAATTACGTTGTTAGGATTAGGCACATATTTATTCAATAAAGACACATGAAACATGAATGCAAAAAATGCAAGAGTGTATGAAAAAGGGCCTATATTCTCTAGAAATTTGAACAACCCACATTATCGTTTTTCCAACTTTGGGCAGCTTCCCAATCTTAACGAGCTCCTTTTATCCTTTAATTTAAAAAAACATGCTCACCCACTTTGAATTCCTTGTGAGTCATGTTTTTATCTACATAACTCTTTTGTCTGTCTCGTGCAACCTTTAAATTATGCTCAATCATTACCATTCTCTCTTCCATTTCCATCAGTAACTCCTTCCCAATAATTGATCTGTCTTCTAGGTTATCCCATCTCACTGGCGTGTTGCATTTTCTTTCATACAAGGCTTCAAATGAGCTCATGTTCAACAATGCCTAGTATCCATTATTGTAATAAAATTCAACTAGATGAAGGTAGTCTTCCCACTTGGAAGGATGGTCCATTAGATACATTCTTAACATATCTTCGATTATCTTGTTAGTCCTCTTTGTTTTCCCATTTGATTATGGATGATATGCTATATTGGAATTTAAGATTGTCCTGAATCCTTTAAACAACCCCTTCCAGAATTTGATGTGAACTTGAGATCTCTGTTAGAAATAATTCCCTTGGGTACACCATGTAGCTTGAAAATTTCCTTCATGTAAATTTATACAATGTTGGTTGCCTTATGTGTTAGTTTCACTAGAATAAAATGGGCAGCCTTATTTAATTTATCCACCACTACCATGATGGAATCATGTTGTTTTACAATCCTCGATATTTGAGTAATAAAAGCAATTTTAACAACTTCCTATTTCCACTTAGGAATGTGTTCGCACTAGAAGTCACCCTCGGATTTCATCGAAGGTAAGCCTAGTACCCATCATAGTTTTACATCACATGTTGTTCTTAAAGAGGTCAAATGGGTGCAGGCTCAAGACAATATCGTTTTAACTCAGAAAACAGGGACTGACATGTACAAACATGTGAGGTCTTGATCAACTTCAGTCAATAAGTTGAGCTTAAGTGTGAGAAGAGGGAAGACTTGGTGAGAGAGGTGAATGAGACTACTATAGGCATCAGGCCTTCTAGCAGCTCGGAGAGGAAAATATCAAACTCAAGATAATTCTTGAGATCAAACTTCAGACACTGAAATATGGTGCAAGCAACACAGTCACAACAACATAATAGTCAAACCTCCATTACCTTGCAACTGCAACAACTTGAATGGATCATCCATGCCCAAGCCATTTAATGTAATAAGAGAAAAGTTAACACAATAAACTGATTAAAACTGGTGAAGATACTACTGTGATTGAACCTATATCACAACAACATGACTACCCTCGAATGGATCATCCATGCTCGAGTGTTCTAACAGAGCTATTATAGAGAAATGAAAAGGAAGATAACTTTCATTAAACAAGAAGTCTCAAATACAGATACATAACTAGAAGAACTAGAGCTTCATTAAAACTTTACAATACAGAAGCCTAGCTCAACCATCGACCATAACAAAATATCAAAATGACTCCTACATACTCAGAATAATTCGCCACTGCCAGCAGAGGTGTGCCCAAGTCTTTTCATTCAAGGATTTACGTCTGCATGTTCTCTGGCAGACTGCACATGCAGTCTTTTGTTAGATGCGAGCTTCTGTCAGATGCAATCATGTTTCAGTAGGAACTTGTAGAAGAACCGACTTGTTGATAGTCCTTCCTGGCTTTCATTTATGTGGTGAGACGAGGTTTCAACCACCTCTCTCACTTTCATTAACTACCTGCATCGAGATTGAAATGCAGCTTAATGCCCAAGGGGTGGCCACACGCTACTCTCGGATAGGATGCTATATAAACACGTGATTGTGGGGCCACTCAAAGGTGGTTTGGGTTCACACCACTTTTGAACCCGCAATCCACCACCTTTTTCCACATAGTCTCTTTGCCAATCCACAGTTTCAATTGTGGGACTGCTCAAGAAAATTATCGCCTGAGCATGTCGCATCCCCTCAATGGACTGTGGTCGTCGATCTTGTGATCTTGGGTGAGTATTTATGATCAGTGGCTCAAATATTCCCTCTTCAGATCAATGGATCAGATCTTCCCTTTTCGAATCGATGGCTGGGATCTACTTCACGATTCAGAATTTGGAATTTTCAAACTTCAAACTTTATTTTCCCCAAGCAAATCCTCTGGAGCTAGGGATCCGATGATGCGTGGATATTGGATTTGGATGGACGAGATCCACTTTGGATCTTTGGGACTTCAGCCACTTCGGGACTTCGAGCACTTCGGCGCTTCGGGACTTTAGGCACATCGGGCGCTTCCTGTGTAGACCACAAACTTGGACGACCTGTTGCCCTTGACACCTATATGTGATAACATTTGGCTCCACAGGGGATGGCATGCTCCCTGTGAGCTTCCAAGAACAAGTAGTTCCAGTCAACTTCTGCATTGGTCTATGGAGTCAAGCTCAAAACACCCTGCTGAGGAATACAGGTCGATAAGTAAAAAAATGAAAACAAACATACATGGGCTCCATAGGAGCTTATTTATATACAGTCCTAGACTAATTGATTTTTACATGGTGTTAGGTGAAAGCAATTTCCACCATATCCATTCAAGTAACTTCCTGATTAGAAGTTATTTTACTCTGTCAGTGACTGATAACAGATGATGCAACTGTGACAGCAGAACGGTTACATCCTTCATCTTTCCTCTGAAGGATGAAGTTGAGACAAAGTTAGACGGATCCAAGGCATGAAGGAAATGAAGCTCCATGTACTCGCTGATAGGCTCATGGAACGAGTGGAAAACTCCAAAAAATTTGTAACAGATAGCCTGATCTACTCCACAGCTGCTCACACATGGTTGAATATCTATGGTAAGCATAGGTGGATGAGAAGATGATGCAAGATGACTGATCCCAGGTGGTGGCTGCTCTCTTACAGGCTCTGGACAGGCTATAAATTGCACCTCCCATTGCTCCTCTTCTTCTTCATGGCTCCCCCAAGGATCGGATTCATAGTCATCATACATGGGAACCATGAAAAATCTCTGATCTTCATCGCCTTTGCTGGGATATTCATCAAAGATGGGCTGCTCTCAATCAATATCTGCAAAAAATTCTTCCTCGCAAGCAGGGTTTTTCAAAACATCTGATTCAGGGACAGAGATATCCTCCGCATTTTCCTCATAAGAAAAACAAGCAACATTTGCCTCAGTCCCATATCCAGGAGAAATTTCTACTACAGAAAACATTTTCTCATAGACATCTGAATTTTCAAAAGAGACATGTTGGTCTTCATGAACATCTAAAAGAGCAGATACATCTGAAATGATTCCAGATGTTTCTACTCTACAACCATTATAATGAATATCATCCAACACCTCTAGACCTTCATAGAATTTTTTTTTCTCCACAGTAAAAACTTCATCACAAATATGGTTTTCATGGCTAGCAGAATCTTCATGAAACAAGGAAAACTCATCACAACAATTTTCATAAAGACACTCAGTTGGAAAATAATATTTACAAAACAAATTGAAAGTTGCATGAAAATTGTGCAAAGAGTCGATGCTTGCAATGAGAAGAGATCGACACCAATCAAGAGCATCTCCTTTCAATGAATATCTAGAAAGCTTGATCTGAACATCTTCATGCACGATATGAAGCTGATGAATAAAATCATGAAAAAGGAGCAAGTGTTCAGCTGGTACCTCCCCCCTCCTTTCCTTGAAACTTGGGAAGGCTACATTCCCATTCCTCTCTACTAGGTAGTGGGTTAGGGGAACCAACTATCTTTGAAAAATCATAGAAAGCAAACCTCCGAGCCAAGATTTTGTTCATTTTAAACTAGTGGAGTCGCCAATCGATTCTTCAACCATGGATTTGTCAGGTGAATGATGTGTCGAATGAGTGTGTCTAGTCTTTGTTCACCATCAAAGACCAAATCCGATCGTTTTGTTCTCCCAGGGGGCTTCAGGTGTAGCCAGAGGAAGCCACACTGAAATAGTGGAGTTGAGACAGTGGAGTCGCCAGGTGCAAGCGCAATCTTCAAAGGTTCTGATATCTGATGCACCTTCAGAATCAGAAGTTCATTGTCGTTCTACCCAGGGAAAGGTCTTCAATTCGTTCCCCGACAACGACGCCTGAAATGTTAGCACTAGAAGTCACCCTTGGATTGCATCAAAGGTAAGCTTAGTACCCATAAGATTTTTACGTCGCAGGTTGGTTTTAAAGAGGTCAAATGGGTGCAGGCTCAAGACAATATCGTTTTAACTCATAAAACAGGGACTAACATGTACAAACAGGTGAGGTGTTGATCAACTTCAGTCAGTAAGTTGAGCTTAAGTGTGAGCAGAGGGAATACTTGGTGAGAGAGGTGAATGAGACTACTATAGGCATTAGGCCTTTCAACAACTTAGAGAGGAAAAGATCAAACTCAAGAGAAATCTTGAGATCAAACTTTAAACATTGAAATATGGTGCAAGAAGCACAGTCACAACAACAGAATAGTCAAACCTCCATTACCTTGCAACCACAACAACTCAATTGGATCATCCATGCTCGAGTTATTCAATGTAAGAAGAGAAAATATAACACAAGAAACTGATAAAACTGGTGAAGATACTACTGTGATCGAACCTACATCACAACAACATGACTACCCTCGACTAGATCATCCATGCCCGAGTGTTCTAACACAACTATTACAGAGAAATGAAAAGGAAGCTAACTTTCATCAAGCAAGAAGTCTCAAATACAGATACATAACCAGAATAACTAGAGCTTCATTAAAACTTTACAATACGGGAGCCTAGCTCAACCATCGACCACAACAAAATATCAAAATGACTCTTATATACTCAAAACAATTCGCCACTTTCACCAGAGGCGTTCTCGAGTCTTTGCATTCAAGGCTTTATGTTTGCATGTTCTCTGGAAGACTGCACATGAAGTCTTCTGTCAGACGTGAGCTTCTTTTAGATGCAATTGTGTTTTAGTAGGAACCTACAGAAGGACCGACTTGCTAACAGTTTGGCCTAGCTTTCCATTTATGTGGTGAGACAAGGTTTCAACCACCTCTCTCACTTTCATTAATTACCTGCATCGGGATTGAAACGAGAATTAATTCCCAGGGGGAAGCCACACACTACTCTCAGATAGGACGCTATATAAACACATGATTGCGGGGCTGCTCAAAGGTGGTTTGGGTTCACACCGATTTTGAGCCTGCAATCCAACACATTTTTCCACGTAGTCCCTTTGCTAAACCATGGTTTCAATTGTGGGATTGCTCAAGAACATTATCGCCCGAGCACATCGCGTCCCTGCAATGGAATGTGGTTGTTGATCTTGTGATCTTGGGCAAGGATTTATGATCAACATCTCAAATCTTCCCTCTTCAGATCAATGGATCAGATCTTCCCTTTTCGAATCGAATGCCAAGATCTGATTCGCGATTCGAGCTTCATACTTTTCAAACTTCAAACTTTATTTGCCCTAAGAAAATCCTCCGAAGCTATGGATTCGATGACGCGTGGCTCTTGGATTTGGACAACCGAGATCCACTTTGGGTCTTCAGGACTTTGACCACTTTGGGACTTCAAGCACTTCGATGCTTCAGGACTTCGGGCATTGCAGGCACTTCCTGTGCATACCACAGACTTGGATGACTGGCCGCCCTTGAAAACTATATGTGATAATATAATGGGAAAGGGATATAGATATCCAACTAAATGTCTATACTCATCCTTTACCTTTTGACATTCTAGACATCTGGCTATATAATCAACCACTTATTTTTTCATTCCTAGCCAAAAGTATTGGCCCCTTACAACTGCAATTGTTTTCTGGTATCCTGTGTGCCCAACATAAGACACATTGTGCATTTCTCTCAACACCATATTTTTTTATCTCTCTATATTTTGGCACATATATTTTTCCTCTGTACATGAGGAATCCATCCTCTTTCAACTCAAAATATTTAAATTTCTGATGAAAATTAACTTGTTGTAATGCTTCTTTTATTTGCAAATAGTGTTGATATGAATTTGCAGCCTCTAAAATTCTTTCTTTTCAATCATATCTATACATGCTAATGGATGTAGCATGCATCACATGTACTCTCCTGTTGAGTGCATCAACAACTTTTTTTTCCTTGCTTTTAATATGCTTTATACAAATTCATATTCACTAAGGAATTCCAACCATCTAACATGTCAGGCATTCATTGTTGGTTGTCCAAACAAATATTTCAAACCACTGTGATTTGTTTTCAACTCAACTCTTTTTCCTGTGATATAATGCCTCCACATGTTTAAGGCATGGACTATGATGCTAGCTCTAAGTCATGTGTTGCATAGTTCCTCTCATGTTCTTTTAACTTCCTTGGCTCATAACATACAAGAAGCCCATTTTGTATAAAGACTCCACCAAGCCCTCCCTTGCATGCATAAATTCATACAATAAAATATTCATCTGGATCTACAATCTTCAAGATTGGTGCACTTGTCAATATATTCTTCAAGTGCTGAAATTTTTCTTTACACTCAAAAGTCCATTCGAACTTCACACCCTTATTTTTCAAAGAAGTAATTGGGTTTGCAATTTTTGAAAAGTCTTCAATGAATCTTCTATAATTATTGACAAGTCCTGCGAATGATCTTACCTTTGTAACATTCTTTAGTGTTGGCCATCCTCTAATGGCCTCTATCTTCTCAGGATCAACATATATCCCTTCCTCTAAAATAATATGGCCCAAATAATGAATCTTCCTTTCATAGAAAATGCACTTGCTTAACTTGGCATACAATTGATGTTCCCTCTATACTTGTAGCACCATCCTTAAATGTTTCTCATGCTCCTCCTATGTCCTTGAGTAGATGAGAATATCATCTAAGAAAATATTGTCCAAATATTCTTTGAACACTCCATTTATTAGACACATGAAGACGACTAGTGCATTTAATAGCCCAAATGGCACCACCACAAACTCATAATGTCCATATCTTTTCTTGAAGGTTGTCTTGTTGATATCTTCCTCTTTTGTTCTCACTTGATGATATTCTGACCTCAAGTTAATATTATAAAATATCCTTGCACCTTTTATTTGATCAAATAGATAATCAATCCTTGGCAAAGGATATTTTTTTCTTTATGGTAACCTTATTCAATTATTTGAAATCAATGCACAACCTCAAGGTTCCATCCTTCTTCTTTACAAAGAGCACCGAGTGTTATTGGATAAATCGATGAATGTGGACATAAACTAATCTCCCTAGATCCACCTAGATCTAGAACAAAATGAGATAGGAAATGGCGCTTTCCCTAAGTTTAATCATTGAATTTACTATCAAAGAAGAGATGGATGACATACCTTTGAATATCACTTCCTTATATCTTTGTTATCCCTACTTTTCTCCAGTGATCTTGTGCAATTAGATCTGTAATGACACAAACCAACCAAAGTGAAAGCAACAATAGTATGTTCAATGAAAACCTATACATGTGATCAAGGAGTCATGTAATAAAATGAGAATGATTTTATGAGAAAGAAACCTGCCATCGTATTATATTAAGTAAAAGCTGAAGATACAACCAAACCGCCATGATGTTGCAAGGTTCCATTTTAGTGGTCCTTTGCTCCAACACACACACTTGCTTCAAACTTGCATGAAGATGACCCACAATAGCTTGATGAAACAATGGAGATTTCAAGCATCAATTGAGGTAGAGTTCCTCACACAATCTCAGCCTATTCCTTCATGAATTCCTTACTTGATCTTGCTTGCTTTTTTCTTAACCTTTTCCATGAGAAATCCATCATTATATAGGAGAAGGAGAGATGGTTAAAGATATTAGGATGATCCCACCAAATTAGAGAAGCCAGTAGGATCCCAACCATACGGATTCCACCCCATATTCTAGAAGATTCCCTTCTAGAACCTTCATGAACTTTGTCCCTTTTCTTAGTCTTAAAACACCACCGCACCCTGTCTATAGAGCAGCCTGCGGAAATTCTGCAAGCTAGGTTAAGGACAGCCTGCGGAAATCAAGCATTTCTACACTGTGTATTACTCTTAGCCTGCAACGTCCTTCTAAAAACAAGTTTTGTAGAGGGAGAAACCAATTACTTTTCTCATGCAAAAGATCCTTTTGAGATCCTGAACACATGCTTGTAGAAACATCACCAGGGTGACAAAAATAATGTGTAACGGAATGCCCCCCAAAGTATGAGTTTGGTACTTGTGACAACCGAAATACTTTGTAAAATACGTGCGTGTGTCGGGAACAATGAGCGCACCAATCGGGAACCTGCAAACAACCAAGCATCTGCACAATATTATACCATTTCTGAGGTAGGCATTCCCATGCTCAGACTACAAGTGATTTAAATCATGAATGTCAGTCATGGACACTAATCATACATTGTGGATCCATGTCATCAAGATTCTACATAACCACCAAGAATGCACTGTGGATCTATGTTCTAGAAAACTCAAAACCGGACATAGCCATGAGACATACAAAGTGGATTTATGCATCAATACAAATCATAAATACTCCATCGCAACCTGGACCAAAATGGTGAGATCCAGGGTCTTTAATCCCATCGTCTGTAAGTACGAATCTAGCCATGCGATTACAGGTGATGGAGTAAAACATGGTAGAAACCACTTGATTACCGGTCATTGATGAAAACCGTTAACAAGTGCGAGGGAAATCACCATTGATGTTAATGAATCCCAAGGTACTTCAGTACAATCCATCGAATGCGAATAAATGAGTTGAAGTCGAACACTCGATGGAATCTCTCGATCAAGGATCAATGATCTGAATCCACTGTCGAAAGTGAAGAAACCTGACATTGAGGCATGCAGGCTCTAAGATACTAAATGATTTCTAAGTCTTGTTCCCGGATGATGAGTTGAAGTCGATAGGAAAAGACTCATCACAAGAGGGCCTTGATGTATTCCCCCATCAATGATGCAAAATAAGTAACAGATTTAGGGTAGATCAAAGTATGAAAAATGATTTGAAAATAACACAGGGAAGGCCGACATGGTAGGATTGATAACTGCAGATGGTTGACTCGATAGAAGGCTTGTGCAAGTTTGGACTTCTCTTGAACATATGAATGACACGACAATGGTCTTGGCAGCATTGACTCAAAGATGACCCCAAATATTAACTTGCAGAAGATCAAACAAGAGACAAATGGATTTCCCAACCTGGGTTCAGTGACGAAGGGGGTGTCATGTTCAAGAGCGACTATTATTGCCAATAACACAAATACAGAGACACATTTCTTTCCCAAATTTCCCCCCACCATTTTTGGCGAGTACCTCTTTATTTTTATACAAGCTTGAGGAGGATAGCATATGCTTGTTGATGTAATCTTGTCCTTCGAACGAGTCCCTCAGAGTATGTTTAACGAACCCTAAGAAGGAGTGGTTCGGTCCCATATGGGTATTTTGATGCTTGTTTAACGAGTCCAAAGAGAGAAAACTCGAGGGTTTTTCATATTTAGAGAGTCTGGAAAACACTTAAAGAGAACTCTCTCAGTTCCTTTTTCGTAAATTAGTTTAATGAGACTGAAAAAGTGATAAACTATCGCCCATCAAACGTTTTCTTCAAATACTTTTACGAGCATGAAAAGAATAAGGTCGCTCGACAATCTTTTCATTTTTATGGAGCGTGAAAAGAGCTTAAAGGATACTCCATGAGTTTCGCTTTTCGTGTTACCATGATGAGAACGAAAATACGACAAAAGTATACTTGGTTGCATTCTCATTGATTCACAAGCGCGGGAACGAACAAACACTGAGCTCAAGGTTTTTCCTGAAAAACCTAAAAACTATTTGTACATGTGACAAACATAAAAACAAAAGAAAAGTATCTGCATTTCATCGTTTAGGCTCCAAGATCATTCATTTGCAAAAAAATACAACACTCGCAATACCATTAGAACATTAGGTTTTAGGTAATAGTGAATAAAATAATATAAATATTCAATAGAAAAAGTAAAAAGTGAATAAATATAGGTGAAAACCCTTTTTTACCATTTCATTGTCATTTTACCCAAAACTTATCCAAAAAACCCTTTTTTCCTCAAACTTCCTTTGTCGATTTTGGGAGATACAGACGACCATTCGATGAACGACTTTCGCTAGAAAGGTAATGTCCTGGTCCTCTATCTTTTCCATGGATTAATTTTCATTTTCATTGGTTAAAAAATAGTGTTTGAGTCAGTTTTTAGGCCGGTAGGTGCGCAGAGGGGCCGCCGCAGGTGGCGTATATCGGGCCCCGTAGAAACCATAGGTTTTTGCAGGTGGCCTTTGGTTCACTTGCGAAAGTCCTGCACTGTGCATAAAGCTTCACCTGCGGCGGGCAAAAATCAAAATTTCTTTAGATGCATTTAACTAATAAAAATTTCCAAGGAAGTGAAAAAAGGGTGTTGACTTCTCCCTATGGCTCTTATGCAGGTTTTCAACAGTCAAAATGATGGAGTGGAGGGAGAGAGAACACAAGGACAATGATCTTGTTTCCAGGAATGACCTGAGCATAGTTAATGTCCTCCGGCAATGCATGCCCCTAAAATTCTTCAAGATCCAGGGCATGAGGGCCCAACTGAGGTTGCTTGAGTACTTGGTCCACATGTGGGATGTGGATCAGCGGGTGTTCCATGTGGGAGTCCACATGCTCACCCTAGATATCGAAGATATCTATTTTTTGACGGGGTTATCACGTCGTGGATCCCATGTGACTTTGACAGGCGGCAGAGGGGGTAGTTTATCGATGAGTGAGTATGTCTGATGATATTGTGATCCCGATGCTAAGAGGCACAAGGGAAAAGTTTCCATTAGGGGTGTCAGATATTTACCCCTACGGACTATCCTGTTCAGTATCTCACACATGGCGGGGAGTGCATCTCCTCACATGACGCTCCCGAGTTACTTCCAGTATGTAGTGGAGTGCATGGAGCCACGGGTGTTTAACTGGAGTGATGGGGTTCTTCGTAGTATGAAGAAACAACTGACAAAGTGCAAGAGAGGTGACCTGAAGAAATTCGGGTATGGATCCATCTTAGTTTCCTTCTTCCTTGAGAGGGTTCCTCATTTGTGCTTACAGATAGAGTGGGGCTTTCCATCCCCACAGGATCCAAGGATGAAAAGATGGTGCGACCTCATGGCTCGGCATGTGGCAGACCCCATCGTTAAATATAACGATGTGTTCTTTGACTGGCTGAGGCCTCAACTACTGATGGTAGATGACTATGCCTATGTCGGTTTGGATTTCAAAGGCGACCTAGACTTGGTTCTACTCGAGGGTTCTCAATGGGGGAACTTAGTTAAGAAGCACATTTTTTATTTTTATAATGCTTTTGTAAATTTTGAAATATAAAATGGTTTTTTATGTTTTTAATCTGAGGACTAATAAAAAATTATTTGACATTGCAGATGTAGAACCACACCGGTCTCCAGGTACATCTCCCATTCAGAGATGAGGGGAAGCAGCCGAGGTAGCAGGATGGGATGCTGGTAACTACGAGGCGATCGAGCATAACCTGGAGGGGTTGACAGTAGATGTCATGGATATCTCTATCGATGAGATTCTGAGATGATATCAACACCATACTGTAGGGGTATCTGGTTCTATTAGTCAACTACTTCGTAGGGTAGCACAAGCAATTGTGTGTTATCGTGAGCAACATCCTTGATGCTATTTTGTATATGAAGCCATGTGCTTCAAATTTTGATATTTGGGTCTTCGGACAAAAAAAAATTTGTAAATTTTTTTTATCGTTATATATACATGAGGCTTCTACCGGCTTACTTATTTTATGTACAACATGTGATTGGATTTATAAATGTCTCAAATGTCTATCTAACACATAATTAGCTAATGCATCTATTAATGTATTTAGACATCTAAGAATGTGTTAATATTCAATATAATCAAAATGATGTTCCAAGAGGCGAATTCGTAAATATACCCTCAACAAAGTAGGTCGCCAGATAGCATAGACATTACTTAACTATAGTAATACTAGCTGCGAATCGAGTCATATGACAAGGTGATAGATTTCAAGTGAAATAGCGTCGGTCAACAATTCGATGATTACACTATATTCCGCGATATTGTTAGTTGCATGAGCGAGGCAGACACCATGTATATTGATTAATTCGTTCGTAGGATCTTAGATTTCCCAAGCAACAGATGCTAAGTTATCATTACTATGACTAGCGCCATCGGGGAAGCCAATGTAGGGTTGCGAAGACACCGACATCTGGAAACCAAGCACAACGCAAGGTAAGCAGTTGGGGGTCAAAACCAAGTAACGAAAAAGCACACAAAAGTAGCACACAAGAGTATGATACAGTAAAATACAGGCACTCATGCGAAGATAACCTAAGCATAGTACTTCTTCAAGTAAATCCCATTTCTGGGTTCACTCAAAGGAATGCCATCATAATCCACTAACTCATAAGCTCCTTTCTACAACACTCGTTTGACAATATAAGGGCCTCACCACATAGCCTCAAATTTTTTGACCCCTAGTAAATCGTGATCTTGTTCATAAAGGAGAACTAGATCACCTTCAGAGAAAACACGTGGCCTGACATGCTTGTTGTAATGGGATTTGACATGCTTTTTCTGAGCTTCAATAACCAGGGTGGCATCACGATGGGTTTCATCTAATTGCATCAAGTACAAGAGACATTCCTCTTCAGTAGAGGTATTGGGGAGAAGTTCAACGACTATCTTCAAATATGGTATCTCACATTCAATCGGCAAGACAACTTTGATACCATACACTAATTAGAAAGGCATAAATCCCATGGCAGACTTCACGGATGTTCGATAGGCCCATAATGCAGAAAATAACATTGTGTGCCAACTTGTCTTATGAATTCCTATTATCCTTCGAAGCATAGTGATAAGAACTTTGTTTATCGCTTCAAATTGGTCATTGGCCTGTGGGTAATAGGGGGTTGAGTTTTCATACCGAAGACCCAACTTTTCAGTAAGCTCGAACATCATGAAATTTCAAAAATGGCTACCATGATCAGCGACGATAGCTTGCGGGATTCCAAATCGAGTGATGATATGATTGAATATGAACAGGGATATAGTTTTTTCGGTATTATCGAATGTAGGCATCGCTTCGGCCCATTTAGTGAAATAATCCACGGCTACGATGATGCATCCATGCCCCCCAGCCGAGTGAGGGTTACATGTCATGAAGTCAATGCCCCATTTTGCAAAAGGCCAATGGAAACTACAGGCTGTAAAGGAGCGGGATGAGATCCTATCTTGTTATTATACGTTTGACAAGAATGATGCTTCTGGACAACAATAATACAATCTTTAAACAAAGAGGGCCAGAAGTACCCTGCTCCTAAGATCTTTTGGGCAGTGGCATACCCAGACATATGACCACCACATGCTCCAGAGTGGAAGTCATTCAAAGCTTTCTCAGCCTCATCATAGGTGAGACAGCGTCGAAAAATAGAGTCAACACAACGACGATAAAGAGTGTCACCGAGAATTATGTATTGACGAACTTTATACCATATACGACGATGGTCTGTGCTAGAAAGGTCGGCCTGGAAAGTTTGAGTGTGGAGATAGATGATAATATCTTCGTACCAAGCGTCATCAGAACTGATCAGAAAAAGGGATTCATCAAGTATGGAATCCACTGCCACGCTTTTTGTCTCAATGGAGGGAAGGTCACATATCAGTTCAGTGAAAACCAATGATTTCTTAGACTTAGTGCGTTCAAAATTTAAGTCGAACTCCTGGAGAATCACTATCCATTTGGAGTACTTGCTCCCGAGCAATTGACGCATAAGGATATGTTGCATAGGGTTGCAATTGGAAATAATAGTGGTCCTGCGTAATAGGATATAGTGACGGAAATGTTGGAGATCTTGAACAGTTGCCAAGGCCAATTTTTCCACATGTAGGTATTTGTCTTCAGTAGTCGTGAGACTCCGACTCAAATAATAAATTACATGTTCATCATGTGAATCATCTTCTTGGACTAAAACCATGGAAATGGTAGAGTTCCCAGCGACGAGGTAGAGGAAATAGTCTCGACTATAATCGGGTGGGAAAAGTAGTGGTGTACAGGTTAGGGTAAGTTTCAAAGCTTCAAAGGCTTTGTTGGCAGTCTCATCCCATACGAACTTGTAACCCTTCTTCAATAGTTGAGTAAATCCTAACTTTAAATCAACGTAATTGGGGATGAATCGACACAAAAAGTTTGCCTTCCCTTGCAAACTTTGAAGATGGCGTAATGTGGAAGGAGGAGGTAGATTAAGGATAGCCTCAACCTTCAAAGGGTCCACCCTAATTCCATGAAGTGACACAATAAAACCCAGAAGTTGGTCGGACTCCACACAAAAAACACATTTGTGTGGGTTTAAACGTATATGATAGTAATGACAATGAATTAAAATGGCTCAGAGATGGGTCGGGTGATCTTGGCGATGCATGGAATGCGCCGGTAGATCATCGAGATACGGTTGTACGATGTTCTTGATATCGTGAAAAGAATAAGACATGGTGCATTGAAAAGTAGAACCAACGTTCTTTAAACCGAAAGGCAATTTTCGGTAGGCAAAGGTACCCCAAGGACAAATGAAAGCAGTCTTGTGTTGATCCGCAGGAAAAATATTAATCTGATTATAGCCAGAGAAACTGTCCATTAAAGAGAATATTTCACTCCCGACGCAATCGTCGACAATCTGGTCGACGAAGGGGGTTGGGTAGTTGTTCTTAGGACAAGCTTTATTAATATCCCTATAATTGACACATACACGGATCGTGCCTTGTTTTTTATTGACTGAAACTAGATTAGAGACCCAATCGGTTAAAGCCACATGATAGATAAAGTTGGCTTTAAGAAGTTTTTCAACTTCGATCTTGATAGTTGCAGCTTTGCGAGGGTGGACTGGGCGAAGTCTCTGTCGAATGGGTTTAGCATCCGAGTAGGTCTTAATTTCATGCACAACGATATCAGGGTCAATACCTGACATGTCTTCGTAGCTCCAAGCAAAAACGTCACAGAATTCTTGAAAGATAGCTTTATAAGTGACGACTTCATCATCGGAACATGCGGCTCCGATGTGAACATTTTTGACAACTCTAGGTTTAATGGATATGTCAAGAGACATGGTGGGTGAAATGTTACTCAGGTTCCCTTCATAAATCACATCGTGTGTTGACTTAGGAACAGAGGAAATGACAACAACGGTCGACGGAGCCAAAATCTGTTGGTAACTCTAGATGGTGTGCTTCTCTAGGAAGAGAATGGAATGATGATGTCCATTGTCCTATCAGGTGTCTTCCATGAACATAACTGACATGATCATCTCATCTGTAGGAAAGATGATGTGAAATGGATCAGGAGATGAATCACCAAGAGAGGGAGTAGAAGGGGTTGCCGATTGAATGGCTTGATAAGCGGATTCAACTAGACTTAAGGGCATTTTTTTTCCATAGCGAAGATAATCACCAGGATCAAGTACTATCCACAGGTCATGAGATGCGGGGGTTTCACGGACGGAGGTGGAAATCATGTTGATTGAGGTGACAAAAGGCAGTGGAACATCGAGTGGTGGTATTGGGAAGGTACCCATTAAGGGGGAATCTTTCAGGAGACCCACATCGATGTTATCGTACACAAGAGGTGTCTTCAATATAAACAATATGTTTCTAGTATGGGAATCGAAGTTAAAAAAGGCCAGTTGGTCTATGGTAACTAGTTTTCCTTGGTGTGGGAAACATAACATGCAGAAAAGTGTGGACACAACTGCACACATGGAATCAATCCAACTATGACCAAGTAAGAGGTTATAATCAAGAGGCGCATCAAAGACCTCGACCTCGACAGATTTGCCTTCCAACGTAATAGACAATGAGGGAAGAACAACGTAGGGTTTAAAACTAGAACCATGGAATGCGTTAAGTGTATTGTGTGATTCGGTGAGGGGGAAAGAGCCAATGGCTTTCCAACAAGCAACAGACATGACGGACGTCGAGGAACCCTCTTCAATAACAGTTCTACAGATATTCTTGTTCTCGAAAACAAATTGAATCTGAAACACTAACTGAGGAGGTAGCCTTGGAATGTGATCTTCCAAGTCAAAGATTATCAAATTCATTTCCATGGGATCAATTCCACCGATGGCCTTTAACAGTGCCTTCCGTTGAGCGGGACAACTTTAAAGGACTTCGAGAGATAGCATCGCAGAGGGTGCTTGTGCAATATCTTCTACAATACTGTAGTTTTGAGCAGCACGTGCATGAAGATTGAAGGCGGACTTTCGAACCATGCCCTTTGGAGGAGGGTGAAGAACTGTATCGGGACCCAGTCATTCGAGATGAAGAGGACCATTGGGAGGTGATGTTGAAGGAGGCGGTTGAACCAACGAAGGTGGTAAACCGTCAACTTTCTTCTTTGAAGGAGAATAATCTTTGGCTCGAGTGGTGATGGCAACGTCATTCTTGGTAGAATTACCAATACACATAAGGACATATGAAGTGGTGGAAGGGGAGGGTTGGTCATGAATGACCAATTGGGCCTGCTGTTGAGAAGGGAAAGGTTGTGACAAAATGACAGGTGTGGGAGGTTTTTCGATCCCTTGAAGGAACTTAGTGACCTCAGCGCGTCTTTGACAGTCTTTCGTGTAGTGATCATCACCATAGATAAGCCAAGGATATCTAGGTTTACGCTTATCCTTATCATCAACAGACTGTGTCTTAGGTTTATCGGATTTTCGATTATTATTTCTATCCTCCTTATTCTTACCCTTTCCTTTTTGAGATTCATTTTTTCTGGCAGGGTTGGATTGAATGGAGTTAACCTCAGAAGTTTTTTCAGTGGAAGGAGTAGGACTCAGAGCACTTTGAATATTAGAAGCAGGAGATTTGGGATTGGTTGTTGAAATAATGTAACTGCAAAGAGTATTCTTATTATTATTTTATATATTATTCATTGGATCAATCCCCATTGTGGATTGATCATGTCGGCTATTGTAATAGGACCAAATCCCCTTTTGTGGATTGGTCAAATGATAATTGTAATAGGCAGGATAAGAAGTTGGCCCCAAGAGATATTAAAGAGGCCCCATAAAATATTAAAGGTGGTTATAACCACCCAGTTGGAGAAGTCGGCCCTGCCAGTGAAGAGACACTTCACACGTGTCAGTCTAATATAAATAAGAAGGCTAGCACCTCATTTAGACACACAACTCACTTGCTCATTTGAGAGACAAGTTTCAGATCTGATGTTAAAGAAGAAGGAGAGAGAGTGGCACATATCTGGGAGAGGATATTTTGCATTAGTTTAAGATATCTCTTGGCATTGTATTGTCTATCTATATTAAGGAAGTTTTACTGGGTTTTCTTCCCCTAGAGAGTTTCCTAGGATAAATGTTGTGTCTCTTGTGATTGTGTATTTCTCAGTGATATTGGATTATGCTATTGTTATCTAATGAAATGCAAAGAACTATAATAATGGCTTAAACATTAACATGGTATCAGAGCCAAGCTGAAGGAAGCATCTTTCACAAGAGTGAAAAACGTCACTATTGTCGTACATGAAAATTAGGGATTTTTGATGGTGAAGATTTTCAGCCCCAAAACCATCTAGAAAAGTGCACCCTCCCCTAAGGATCACTTTGGCACTCTCAGTACACCTTTTCAATGGCTAGATCTCCTGGAAATTGAAACCCTAGTTTTCACAAAGTACTAGAAAACCAGAGTACCAAAAGTACCAGAAGTACTAGAGTACCAAAAGTACCAGAAAACCAGAAGCACCAGTCCATAAATCTGTAGATCAAGTTTGAGGGGGTAAAAGTTGGATTTTCAAAAATCTGACTGCACCAGCGAACTCGCCTCAGCTCAGCGCATCTATCCCCTAGATCAGAATTTCAAAATTTGAAGTTTGAAAAATTAGGGTTTCCTCATAAAAACCTAAGTTGCAGTTGCAGTTGCAGTCTCAAAACCAGTTGCAGTTGCAGTACGATTTGCAGTTGCATCTGTACTAACAGTTGTAGTCACCCTTGAAGTTTTTAAAGAGTTGGTAATGATTACTGTTGCTGCCAGATGGTGCCACCACTTGCAAATGTTATCAGAGGTATGTATTCACATATGTTTAAATGGTTAAACTTTAAAGAGTATTTGCAAGAGAAGGGATCTCTTGCCATAGATCTAGAAGGATCTCAAGATCCAACACATTCAGAGGAATGATGCAACCCAGGTGTGATTATTCTGATATGCATCTATTTGTCATGACATTATCTTGATCAGTGTTGCATGTTGAAGCTATGATCAAACTATTAGATGGATTAAAAGTTGAGATCATGGAGCTTATCCTCTAACCCAACCTTCTGTCAAGATAGTGTATTGTCTTAGTATAGCAGGCAGGTTGAAGAAAAAACTTGTCATCTTGAGTGAAGGAGACTTGGAAGAAAAGCAAGCACTCATTCCTGAAGACAAGGCTCCAAGGTTGATTAAATCAAGTTGATAAGATTCAAAGGTACACATGACAAGTTGATGACTATAGTTGAGATAACAATCTTTGTAAAGTATTATACTTGATAGCATGTGAGCATATAGAGGTAAATGCTTTGCCTGATACAACTAACACCTCCTCTAGAAGAAACCTCGTGTGTTAGTTCCAAGTTGCCATGGAAGAATGGTTGGTCACAACACTATGAGAGTGTTGACCTCATTTCGTATTGCATT
>JASDQU010948162.1:7197-22591 GCA_032191745.1 Picea mariana
GAAAATCTATAAAGGAAGGGTCAGCGACCTAATTCATCATTATGCAGATTATGACTTGTCATTGAGGAGAGAGACACGTCTCAGGAGAGATAGTTTAGTGGATTCCAGGAGGAAGACACCAGTTGGCTGACTTCGGTGTTGAGAGACACACCCTAGTCAACGGGAAGATCACATAGGTCTTCCATCATTCTTCAGCAGCAGTTACATAGTGCTCACATATTTCGG
The DNA here is from genome assembly GCA_032191745.1 of Picea mariana. Classification (NCBI taxonomy): domain Eukaryota; kingdom Viridiplantae; phylum Streptophyta; class Pinopsida; order Pinales; family Pinaceae; genus Picea; species Picea mariana. Next base: position 7,423 of record JASDQU010948162.1, read on the forward strand.
GTATTATCTTTAGTTGTTTATTTGTATTCCGGCTAAGATCCTTTTGTCTTTTGATCTAGCCGAGTGTTGTCATTTTATTCAGCCGCATTCGGCCTTTGTAATCCGCAAAGATATCATAATATAAACATTGCAGTCATTTGTCGCATTTATTATTTGTATGACCATTTATATGTTGTAAACGATTGATCCTACACACACATTATCAATGTTTCCTAGACTAGTCAAGTAAGGAACATTACACATGCCCACCCCAAAAACCCCTCTCCTCAACCAAATCACATAGAAAGAAACTAATTGTTCACTAATTGCCTCTCAGACCTGCCCAAAATTCCTCCCTTTGTTGTACCTACAACAATTCCCATTTAATTTTTCTACCTTAGGAAAATTAAATGGGACCCCCTTACTAAATTTCTACCCGACCTCTTACCTAAGGCACACTTTCTTCTAAGGTTTGCCTATCATGAGCAGTGGAGGTTTTTCCTAGCCTTGTTGTTGATCACCATAGCTTTTTGGTATCCTGGAAACTATCATGCCTAACCTTTTGCAAGGATTTAATCCTAACCTGCCAATCTAATGTAAATATTCAGCCGACCATAAAACCTTCCATACGTAGACCCCTCATCTGTGTTTCACACTTACCCGCTCCCCGATTAACTATTCGTGCTTCGAAGAAGGAACCTCATGGAGATACCTCAACAATTTGTCTAACCGATTATGACTATTCGCCCGTAACCCACGAAGCACAAGCTTGCAGGAAATCTGCTGCGGGCAATTCAGTGAGAACACATAACTACCGAATGTCACGATTACTCGTGACCCATGAGGCGCATACCTGTGCAGAACAATTATTTGTTGCAATTCGCACAAAACCACCAAGTGCGATTCTCTATCTTCCACCAGGTCACATTGCCCACAATTCTCCTTTGCCAAAGTACGATGAGCCAAAAGGGTTTTTGCATACTATGTTTTATCGAACATGTAGCACGGGTCCCAAAAAATATTTCAGATCCCATGATCGTACTCATCTGTTGATTAACCTGCACACTGCATTACACGAGAACTAGCGAAGTCACCCATGTGGGAGATCCTTACCTAGCAACTATGGAAAAATCTTGCCAACATCCGCGAGCCGCAAAAACCATCACCCCGCAAACCTGCTTTCTAAAAAGGTCGCTTGATCGTGTGTTTTTCCCACCCGTGAAGTAATTATTAAAATTAAATGCATTAATGATTTGATGGCTAACAGGTTAGAGAGAGGGTAGAGACTTAATCATTCACACAAGTTGTATTAACGACTAAGGGTATACAAATTCCAAGTATTAATGTGTCATATCTCTTAGGACTTTACTTAAGATTTGTAAATTAAATTGTGTGTCTCATAAACCTAATGGAGCTTACGTATTTGTGTGTCGTATAGGTTAGAAGAATGAGGAAATGTCAAAAGTCGCAGGTTGCAGAGCCAAAACTCCAGAGTTAGTCATGGTGCCTCGAACAAGCAGTGCAGATGCAATAACAGTATTAGATACTAACCACAACATCAAATTCTACGACTGCTATACATGGGAGGAGATGTGCAACATGTTCTATAATAGAGAATTCCCAAAGGATGACCCATACCTCAAAGTATATCAAAATATATAGAAGAGCGACATCCACACCGTCGTTGCTCGGCCTACAATCCTAACTTACAGTGAAGTGCCCAAGTGGGCATATGAGAATATAAACACACAGGCGCAGACCATCACCATTAGAAAAGGAAATGTTATAGCGCCTATGAATCTTGACAGCTTTCACAAGACTTACAAGATGTTGAGGCTGTTGGTATTTCTGAACAAGGAATTCCTAGAAAACTTCACTACAAAAAAGTTGAAGCCACTCGAGACCATTTAGGACTGGTGGGACAAGGAAACTCCCTTAGTCTCCAAAATTGGTAGAGTATAAATACCAAGTATTTCAAGCCACCATATCGACTGTTGGTTGTTATGATCTATAGGATGTATGGAAAGAGAATTGCATACAATTCTAATAGGAATGGAAAACAATGGTTCATGTAGTGGTGAAAATGGGAGTGGTGTTCAACTCGGCATTGATCTTATCAACCAACATCTACCTCGACATCCAGGAGACCCTCAAAGGCACTCAATCAAGTTTTAATATGTCTACCTTCCTTATTGATGTTATTTGTGAGTATGTCCCTAATCCATAAATAAATTGGGATTGGAATCCAGACTCAGCCCCTATTCATGTATATTACTCTGAACTCTGGATGAGATGATATCAACAGTATTTCTATCATTAATGTGATTACTTTACTGCATCAATATATCAATTGTTTTTTGGCCATAACCTACAAAGAATATCAATGGAAGTGATAGAAACCTTGCAAGAAATAACATATTATTACTTGTAAAATAACTACACCTACATCCATGTCTACGAATGTAATGCCCTGCCACATCTATTACCCAGATATGTTTCAAACAAACTATTGGCCCGAGAAGTGGCATACCAAACAATAGAAATTTGCGTAGAAGCTACCTTGGAAACTACAAAGAAAAGGATTTAGCCTAGTTTCACAATCGAGTTGGGAAAATTCACACCGACAAACCTCCCACGTGCAAGGAGGGAGGTCTTATCTCTTAAAGAGCTAGTTTTGTGTACATGAACAACAAAGAAACACGACCCCAAAATTTTTGTGTACAATCACTATAAGGCCTTGAAGATGGTATCCCCCTTCAAACATGAAATAAGGGAAGACGAAGAAATCTTCCACGAGGCTAGGTCACATGAAGAAGTATTGGCTCGAGTAGTACGTACACCCCAGGTTGATGCTTTTATGGTGGAACAAGAAGAGAAGGAAATCCTATTTCTTCAACAACTACAGAGAGTAATAAGAGACACACTGGAGAAGATGGACATAGATGACATAGCCCAGAAAGAAAGAAAATAAGAATCGTTAAGGAAATTCTTTGATGCAGAAGAGAGGGATAAACAAAAGAAACAATAGGAACAATCTTCCAAAGAGGTCGAGACTTCCTGCAAAATTGCAGAGAGAGCCAAGGCCACAGAGGCATAGAATGCCCACAAAGTCACGAAGAGATCCAAGGCCATGGAGGCAGAGAACGATCGCAAAGCCATAGAAGATGAGAGAGATTACAAAGCCACGGAGGATGAATCTTCCCGCGAATCCACAAAAAAGAAAACGAAAATGTTCGAAGAGGTTGCTTGCATAACTGCTGAAGGACATGAAATGATTGTAGAAAAATCACACAAAGCTGAAGAAATTAAGAAGAAGAAGGAGGAAGATGATAGAAGCAGAATGTCTACCCACAGGTCGTCCAAAGCAGTGTCAGTCTTAACCTCCCCTCTTTACCCAGGGGCTCTTCCGAACGTGATAACATCTGAATTTTCACATTCCTCCTTGAATTTGTTAGAATTTGATAACGAAGTGATCATTGTAGGGAAATTATACCATGAAAATTCAAAACAAGGAATCACGAGAAGGCTGTCAAAACAACATAAAATAAAGGAGACCTCAGGACAAAAGAAATTCAAAAGGAGTGTTGATTGACCTATAACTAGAGAGAACCCACAAAAGGAAGCAACCAAAACAACAACAACATTGCACACGTTTGTAGGCATAAACTATGTCACAGTCAATGAGCTCAACAACATGGTAGAAGAGTATAAGCACAAGGTAGCTTGCATAAAGCAACAACTCCAACTACATAAACATGAAGTAGAATGTGAATTTCAAATCAAAGCAGAGGAGGCAAACTGACTACATGTAGGGGAATATGAAAAAGTCATGCAGAGATATACTCAGAAGATATCAATCCTGATGGTGAAAGGGATGGAACAAGACCAACTAGCTGAACAACAAAGTCACAAGATATCTCTTCTAGAGGAGGAATTGAAACAACTTTAGTTGCAAGGAAAAAAAGAAGGGAATAAACTCCTATCCCTATTTAAAGAAGAAGTTGTTGAACTAAATGAACATCTAAAAGAAGCAAAGGTCAACTTCTTCCTGGAGTTGAAGGATATCTAGGCTTACAACGAAGAAACCACAAAACTAGTTGATCAACTATGAGAAGTCAAAGGCCAATATGAAGACATGGAACAAGCGTTCGAAAAGATCAAACACCGACATAACGCATATAGATCAGCCCCAACAATATTGCTCAGGCTTACAAGGAGAGAACACCATAAAACACAAATGTTGTTGGACAGATGGAAGAATGTTTGTCTTGAGGTGCAAGGACCAATAAACAACACAAAACAAGCATGTGCATGAATGTGGATTGTAGTAGATGAGATCCTGGAAATGTATCACATGCCATTGAATGAGGAACTACACCTAGCGAGACGAAGTGAAAATATGATAGATCAGGTGTTAACCATTAGAAAGAAGGCAAAATAAGAGGTAGAAGCGTTGGACATAATTGATAGGGAAACCATCAACCAATATATGATCGAATGAGTGAAGTGTATGTTATCGACATAAGACTTTGTAAAGAGCACGATAAAAGATCTGAACACAGAAGTCATTGACAAAATATGTGATAGTGAGCTAGAGCTAGAGGAAAGGAAATCAAACAGGATAAGCAATATCAGATAGCATCTGAGCTATTGTCTGACTTTATGAATCATCCCAGTTCAAGAAATGCTTAACATTCCCACGTTTTTTTTTGTAAAATTTTTAATTCAAAATTTTAAATATTAGAGAATGGGAAATGAAATGAAGTAATTGTCATCTGAGATGATGATAGTCATGGAATGTAAAGAGACTCTCTTATCTTATAAAAGAGATCTCCTAATTAGATAGAAGGACTTTTATGGATTGTACATATAGATGATTTTACTATCTCTCTATGAATAAGAAGCATAAGGCATATGGGATCATAATTGTTGTCAAATGTATCGGGAATTTTTCTACTGATATGTTTGTTGTGGATCATTATGAATGCTTTTCATATGAATTACTTCTATGTGTTGTGTTTAGGATTACTCACACTGTTGCGATTCTTGAATGGATGCAACGTTGTTGTTACAAGTTTTGTCTGCAATTAATTGTGATTAAATCGATGATTTCATTATATTAATGTGTTGTTGATTGGTGTGAACTATTTAAGCTGTTCAATAATGCTATCTATGGTTGTATTTATTCTTATTAGTCTTGCTCCTAATCAGGATAGCTTAAAATATAGTAGATATATATTAGAAGTTGTAGTTTCATTTATGCTCTAGATAAATTAGATCAGGATTTAGATTAAGTTGGTGAGAAGCAATTCAATTATCTTCTCCACCTCAAATAATCCAGTGGCAACCAGGCCCACATACTGGTCAGAAGTGCTACTCCAAACAAGAGCGGGCCTAATTGGGGCTTGTCATCGGGCACTCTCCCTTACTTGCTTGACAAGCCAATTTGACCCGTCAACAATATTGTATGACTATCCAGTCATATTTTTTGTCCCTGGACTAAATTAGTCATTTTTAGTTGTCACTTGAAATTGCTTAAATTTGGTAGTATAAAATTGTCGCAACTAACTTATTTGGTCACATAGTCACTAATTACCCATTTTGTACCAATGGGTGCAATTTACTTAAAAATACACCAATGCGTTTTACCAATATAGGCACCAAAAAAAAAAACTTCGCTAAAACTTCTACCATCCCAATTATGTTTAGCTATATGGAACANAGATTAGAAGTTGTAGTTTCATTTATGCTCTAGATAAATTAGATCAGGATTTAGATTAAGTTGGTGAGAAGCAATTCAATTATCTTCTCCACCTCAAATAACCCAGTGGCAACCAGGCCCACATACTGGTCAGAAGTGCTACTCCAAACAAGAGCGGGCCTAATTGGGCTTGTCATCGGGCTCTCTCCCTTACTTGCTTGACAAGCCAATTTGACCCGTCAACAATATTGTATGACTATCCAGTCATATTTTTTGTCCCTGGACTAAATTAGTCATTTTTAGTTGTCACTTGAAATTGCTTAAATTTGGTAGTATAAAACTGTCACAACTAACTTATTTGATCACATAGTCACTAATTACCCATTTTGTACTAGTGGGTGCAATTTACTTAAAAATACACCAATGCGTTTTACCAATATAGGCACCAATAAAAAAAACTTCTCTAAAACTTCTGCCATCCCAATTATGTTTAGCTATATGGAACACTGTTAATACCTCCGCTATGAATAGTAGAGTTTTTTTTGAAATTTTTTCCCAATCTTGCAACACTAAAAACATCCACAAAAACCTCTACTACAAGGTGTTTTCCTTGTAGTGTTTGTATGTGTTAGCTAAGGCTTGGAGTGTGCAACAAAACGATAGCCCAATAATGTTAGAATCAAGCTCACAATATATATATCAATATAATAAGCAAGGACTTGAAACAAGAGAGTGAATTCCCCCATAGGGTTTTCAACGTTAGCACTAGAATTCACCCAAACGGTCTTCAAATGAATGATAAGGATTTATAAATTATTTAGAGATTATTTTCACCACTAGAAATGTAAGATTAACATATAACAATATTATAGATAATGAATTAGAAGTTATGTCTATGTATACATGAGCTTTTAAACATAAAACCTAGACTCAAGGTTTCTTCAAATCTGATTTTTAATGTTGTTATGAAATTTCCAGATTTGAGAAAGCCCTGGAATCAACCCAAAAAAAGATAAATAAAACCTTGAAGCACAATGTTAGAAGGTCTATTTTGTCTTTTAGGGTTAGAGATGAGAAATTAAGCACAAACCCTTGATAAACTAATATAGGAAATTAAATAAGCCATGAACTTTGCACTAGACTATGTGAGAAATCCAAATTATGATCCRATGAAAATTGTTGTATTAACTAGTAGAYTGGGATCTTMAAATGAAATGGMAAAGTTACTTCCATCCCGTAGACTAGCTCAAATGGGATTTTTCTAGTGGAATATTTCTTGGTTATTCTATCCACCCATAGAGCATACTTGATCTTAATATCCCAATTTTCTTGTTATCCCCCATTGTCTTCTTAATGACAGTCATCAAATTCATATTACTTGACTCTACAAGACCATTTTCTCGAGGGTAATAGTTGGAGGAGTGGGATAGGGCAATACCCTAGTTGAAACAAAAGGTCGATAATTCTAAAGAAGTGAAAGCTTTGGCATTATCGGTAATGATATTCATTGGCACTCCGAAACGAGTGATGATCTTCTTTTCTATAAATTCCACGACTAACTTATCAGTGGCCCTTTTAGTTGGTATGGATTCAACTCACTTCATGAAGTAATCCATGGCCACGAGGATCCATTTTTTCCCATTGTTGGAATTGTATTTAAATTCTCCTATGAAGTCAAGACCCCATTGTTGGAAGGGCACTTCTCTGTGACTAGCTATAAAGGGAGGGCTACCATCTTTTGCTTACCTATGAAAAGTTGACAAGGTTGAAATGATCTTATGAACTTGTGGACATATGAAAATATACTTGGCTAATAATAACCACCTCTGAAAATCTTGTGGGTAATGGTTCTTGTTGCATGATGTCCACCATATAGCCCCTTATGAAATGCATATATTGACTTCTTAGATTCTTCTAGGTCTATCCATCTAAGGATTAATCCCTCGTGATTCATGGATCAAAGGCCTTGGTTGATTCATGCATCCAAGGCCTTTAATCTTAATGCTCTTATTTTATGATCCGGTAGGTGATTTGGACTTGTAAGGTTCTTAAGATAGTAAATGATATCATCATACCAATCGTGTTGTTCCAATTATTTTATCATTGCATAAATCATATGGAAGGTTCTTGTTTCATTACAAGAGATACTTTGTTTCTTGCGGCCATCATCTGGGCTAACCCTTGGCCCTTAACTAGCTTGGTAGGCCTAACCTCCAAATCGTATTGTTGAAACTTGGCGACCCATTTTCCTCTAACTCCTAAGCAATCTTGTTGATACAATATATCTTTTATCATTGAAAGAGGAAAATAGGTAACTATCCTTGAATATATCAGATATGACTTGAAATGATTCAATGACTTGACCAGGGAATATGCGTTTTTCTCCATGATGGAATACTTTAGCTTTGCATTTCTAAGAGTGTTACTCATGAAATCTATGGGTTTCTCTTCTCCTTGATCAAAACACCTACAATGGTCCTCAGAAGCGAAAGAGAAAACTTGGAATACTTTGAATAATTGGGACTTACTAACACGAGAGATTTCACAATGTCTTCTTTGATGGCCTCAAAGGGTAACTTTCCTTATTTATCCCATTTGAAATCTACATCCTTCTTAAGCAACTTGGATATAGGCTTGATTATTTCGGCAAAGTTTGGGATAAATCTTCGGATAAAGTCGATTTTGTTGAAAAATGATTGAAGCATTTTCTAGTTTCTGGTAAAGGAATTGCTTTAATACCTTCAATCCTTTTTGAGTCAACCTTAACCCCATTCTTTGAGACTATTTGAACGAGAAGTTTTCCTTCAAGAACCCAAAATATAGACTTCTTTGGGTTCAACGATATTCCATACTTGTGACATCTTTCAAACACTTGCTTTAGATGCCCAATGTGAGAGTTTATTTCCTTTGAAAACACAGTGAGATCATCTTGATATATCTAGATTATATTTCCCATAAGATATTTAAATGCATAATTCATGGCTCTTTGAACAGTGGCACCTGCATTGAGTATGTCAAAAGGCATTCTTAAATATTCAAATGTGCCCCAAGGTGTTGTAAATGTAGTTTTACGTTGATCATATTCATTTACCCACACAATTATAACCTAAAAATCCATCCATAAATTACATCATTGTCGATCATGTGATTCTTTGCAAAAAATGCTCCATGTTAGGTAATGTATAATTATCTTTTTTCAAATAATACATTTAGGTTCTTGAAATCAACACAAATCATAATCTCACTTCTTTTATTTCTTACCGCGACAACGTTCGATACCCAAGTGGAATGGCTTGTAGGTGCAATAATCTTAGCTTCAAGCAACTTTTGTAATTATTTCTGAATAAGGGGAGCCAACTTTGGATTTGTATGTCTCAACTTTTGTTGAAAAGGTTTGGCATCCTCCTTCAAGGGTATAGTGTGTTGAATTATGTCACTCTTGTAAGCTTTCAATTCATCGTATGACCAAGTGAAGACGTCCCTAAATTCTCTAATCAAATTCTCAACCTCTTTCCTTTCTTCACTTGAAATTCCTATGCCAATCTTCACAGTATTATACCATCAAGAGATCCAATGTTGATTTCTATGTACTCATTAGGCTTAACCATTTCTTTCTTTTCCTTGTACATGTCATGTTTATCAAACACCTTCTCCAAAGGGACAAGGCCAGGAGGAATCTTATTGTCTCTTTGTTTCTCTTGATATTCTACTCCTCTCCAATCAATTTCATTATCAACAAACTCTTGAAGATTATTTACGAATCTTATGATATTGGCATCATCTTCAAAGACTTGCACGTGCTCAACATTGTCGAGAATGGATGGTCTAAAGATGATCTTGTACTTTCCTCCTTCCAATAAATACCGACAAGGTTGGAGAATTAAAGTGGCAACTTCCAAAGCATCAACTTTCTCATTGAACATTCTAGGTTCTTCTTGTATGGACAACACATCAAACAATTCCATGATATTCCACACAACATTATTATACCTTTTTAATTTGTCATTCTCTCACACAAACTAATTCTTCACTTGTAGGATTACCAAATCAGAGTCATCTTGGATTTTCAAAGTCTTAATTCTCATATCCTTAGCCATATTTAATCTAAGCAAGAGAGCCTCCTACTTAGCTACATTGTTCATTGCTTCAAATTCTAAGCAAAAGGCATGACACAAAGTCTCACCTTGGGGGGATGTAAATGTAATCACTACATCAGCCCCCATTATATACTTAGCTCCATCAAATTTAATCTTCCAAGCAATATTAACATGTTCTCGCAGAGCTACTTAAGTTGCTAACTTGGTATAGGATCTCAAGTCTTCCTCATATCAAACCAATTCATTCATAGGATCTTGGGGGTCCTCTACATGATACCTCCTCGTTTGGTCACGATGCAAAGTCATAAAGGTATTTCCATAAGTAGGAATGGTAGCATAAGATAGGTCGATTTGGATACTACCTCCAAGATTGGTGGCCCACTTACAATATAAGAGCATTCCCCACGGATTTAGAACATCTATAACAACCACATCCATTAACAACAATATTGTAACGTACCAGATGTAATGTAATATGCAGAAGCAGAAATATTCAGCAAAATACCAATGGAACAGTAAAATATTGAGAATAGCAATACCAACAATAATACCTTTACTGAAAGAAAGCAATGTTCACTTGCCTCTTTGAGGGAGCAACCTCTAGCAGAACAGATCTCTATTACAATAAATCTAAAGACAAATCTTTCTCATGCATCCTACTCTTATTTATACTAATTTTGTCTTCTAATGAACATTATAGAGGAAGATCTTTCTAGAAGCGAAAGCTTCTATTAGGTCTTCTTACATTGACTTGTTCACATTTATTAAATATCCCTTATTAACTAATGTCGACCTTTATTACATGAAAAATATATTATTCTATCTACACGAGGGGTTAGGGAGGTTAGGTCCCCAACATTCCCTCCCCCTTGAAAAAGAGCCTTGTCCTCAAGGCTTAAGATGAGGAAATTGTGCAAAATGGTAGTCGGCTCCCAGGTGGCATCTTCTGGTGGAGAATCCTTCCATTGAACTAATACTTCATGGATGGTGTGCTAATGGAGATGATGCTCACGCTGGTCCAATATTGCTTGTGGCTACAACCAAATGGAACCTTCTTCATCCAACTTTGATAGACTATTCTGGGTGTGGCACTTGGTGCCAATGACTTTCTTCAGGCATGAGACATGAAAAACATGTTGTAGCTTGGAGTGAGTGGGAAAAGCTAACTGATAAGAGATTGGTCCCACGTGGTTGAGAATAGTATAAGGAACATAAAATTATGGGGCAAGTTTCTAACACTGTTGGGATTTTAGTGAACTCTGCTTGTACGGTTGTAGACAGAGAAACACCCAGTCCCCTTCAGCAAATTGACATTCAGAACGACCTTGATCTGCCTGTTGCTTCATGTGGTTTTGAGCCATGACCAAATTTTCTTTGAGAGTATGGAGAATGGTCATGCAAATTGTATGATTGTAGTCAACCTCCTGAACCTTGGAGACACTTGACATGTATGGGAGAACCAATGGTGGCTTATGTCTGTAGATTGCTTCAAAGGGAGTCATGCGAGTGGCAGTATGGTAAGAGGTGGTGTACCACTATTCATCTAGAGGTAACCACTAAACCTACTAATGTTGTCTGTCGGATACAAAACACCTCAAATATGTTTCCAAACACTAGTTGACCGCTTCAATTTGGCCATCGATCTGGAAATGATATGTTGTGCTGAGATGCAATTTTGGTGCCCTGGAGCCTGAATAATTCTTGCCAGAAATTGTTGGTAAAAGTTGGATCATGGTTAGAAATAATGGAATGAGGCATTCCATGGAGTTTGAAGATATTTTCCATAAAAATTTGAGCCAATGTGGATGTGGTGAACGGGTGTTGAAGAGCACATAAATGAGCATATTTGGAAAGACGATCCACTACCACCATGATGATTGACTTATTGTCTAATTTGGGTAATCCAACAATGAAATCCATAGAAATATCTATCCAAATAGTAGGTGGAATTGGAAGCGGTTGGAGTGTGCCAGGAGTTTTGACAGTCTCGCCCTTATTGCATTGACAAGTGTCACATTCAGCCACAAAGGTGTGGATGTCTTGTTTCATACTATCCCAAAAGAAAGAACGTTTGAACCGTTCATAAGTTTTGGTAAAACTTGAATGCCAAGTTGTAGGTGAAGCATGAAACTTAGAGATCACCATGGATTTAAGTGCTGACTATTTGCTTAAATATAGGTGACCTTTATAGTGAAACTCTTCATTGTGCCAAGAGTACCCTGGAGCAGCTTGGCGATCATGTTGCAGCTTTTGTATTAGGTTTGAAATTTTGGGGTCTTGCAACCATTCATGGCGAATAGTCGGCAGCCATTCTGCTATAATGAATTAGAGGGAAAAGAGGGACCCTTCTTCTTCATATCTCCTGGAAAGAGCATCAACCACCACATTTTATTTTTCCTTTTTGTAATTGAACTCATAATCATATCCAAACAACTTGGTCACCCATTTTTGTTGCTCCAGGGATGCAATTGGTTGTTTTAGGAAGTATTTGAGGCTTTGATGGTTTGTTTTAATTTAGAAGTGTTCTCCTAATAGATAAGGGCACCATAGATCCACTGCATGCAAAATAACCAACATTTCCTTTTCATAGATCGATTGGCACAATTATCGCTCTGACCATAGTTTGTTGGTGAAAGTTAAATGTTACACATCAAAATGCCACACTTAAGTGTCACAACCTAAGGGTCGCAAGTGTCGTATGCACTTTCTCAAGTGTTTTATGCACCTTACTAAGTGTCACATGCACTTTTCCAAGTGTCACAACTCATTGACACTATGAAAAACAATTTCCATGATCCCTAAGTTATTGGAGGAATAAACCCATCATTTCAAGGTCACAAACATGATTTTTACTTGGAAATTCAACCATTTTTTGGGCATTTATGAAGGGTGGCACTCCCATGTCCATGTATAGGGAGCGTTGATGCTCCCCTTGCCATGTTAAGAGAGTGCCACTGACGCCCTGTCTCTAACTTAGGGGAGCGCCACTTTGGTTGGAGGAAAATATGGAGAATCCCACCTTTTCCTAAGGGACAACTCTGAAGAGATGAGGTTGGTTTTACTTGAATCCTATCATATGGATCTATCTTAGGATCAAATACCAACTCATGGATCCATATCCTCAACCAGTTCCCTAAATAGCCCATGGTAGTTGAGCCTCCCAGTCCTATAAATTGAAGGCATTTCCATGGTGAAAGGGAGAAAGATCTCAGGTGTCAAACCTTTGATATTGAGAGAGGGAAATCCATTGAAGTATCATCATTTTGATCTCAAGAATTTCATGCAAGGGTTGGATGAGGAGAGCTTGGAGAAGATTGTTGCAACGTCATGTTGAATTTTCATCTCAAGCAGTTAACTAGATTAGTGTTCTCTTACTTTTAAACAATTATCCCAATAACTGCATATAAAGGATCACTGAAAGAATAACATCCACAACATACACAAAATTTACCCTAGGAAAACCCTCTAGGGTAAAAACCCAACAAAATTCCTCAATATAGATTCAACAACCAAGAACAATGCCTCTCTCCAAGAGAGAACTAACAAAGTAGAAGATCCTTCTCAAACCCTTGACTAGGGAAGAGTAGCGCACCACATAACCAATATATACCCAAGAAATAGACCAAGATCCTCCACAACGTCACCTCCTAGCTACAATAGTGTCTCCCTCTAATACTTGTGCACTTCTCTTCTTAGCCACAGAACTTGTGTTTTGTGTGTTCAAATGAGGCGTTGGCCTCTCTTATAAATAGCAGTTGGCCAACCTAAAATCAGGTCTAGGCCGAACTAACACTTTATCTTTCTATTTTACATTTTACTTGTCAAGACACAATAGGGCCAACTTTAACTAAGGCATAATAGGGCATACTTAACAAATATAATATAATAATATTCTTTAGGGTTTTGTCTTGGTCAAATACAATAAGGATATATTATGACGCCACTCAAACTCCAACACTCCCTCTTAGCAAGGAAGGTATTCTTCTCGTCACGATCATCATCACTTCTTCTGCACACATGGTCAATCTCTTGTTGTCAATCACAGATATATATGTCATAGGAAGTTCCACACTTTCAATGGAGTAGTGTACAAGTCTTCGTTGGAGTAGGATACCAACCTACGTTGGTGTAATATACTAGCCTGCGTTGGAGTAGCATACCAACCTGCATTGGGGTAACATACCAGCCTGCGTTGGAGTACCAACCTACGCTAGGGTAGCATACCAACCTGCATTGGAGTACCAAACTGCGTTGGGGTACCATACCAACCTACGTTGGAGTACCAACCTCTGTCGGGGTAACATACCAGCCTACATTGGAGTACCAGCCTGCGTTGGGGTAGCATACCATCCTGTGTTGGAGTACCAACTTGCGTTGGGGTAACATATGAGCCTACGTTGGAGTACCAACCTGTGTTGGGGTAGCATACCAACCTGCGTTGGAGTACCAACCTGTGCTAGGGTAGCATACTAGCATGTGTTGGAGTACCAACCAACACTGGGGTAGCATACCATCCTACGTTGGAGTAACTCCCACTACTGGGGATCTCATCACTTCTCTCTACTGAGGATCACTTCCCACTACCGGGGAACACATTACTTTCCGCTACTAGGGAACACATCACTTCCCCTCACGAGGAAAAATCCTTCTGGACCACACCAAGCTTGTCTTTGACAACTTGTCACAAAATATACAGGTCACCTCCAACTTAAGATCAAACAATCCTGTAATTAGCTTTCAAAGCCACACTGCTTCTCCACAAGCTGAACACGCTGCAACATACTCTGCCTCTACAGAACTGAGTCCCACACAAGTCTCCTTCTTACTGGGCCATGAGATCACAGTTGATCCCAAACTGAATCAACATCCAGATGTACTCTTCTGGTCTATGACATTGCCTTCCCAATCTGAATCTGTGTAGCCCTGCAATCTTATCTCACGATCCGAGATATATCTTGTACCCTTCATCACATGTTTTGTCGCAATCAGGTGAACATATCTAGGCTCAACCATATACCAACTCAATGTCTTCACCAAAAAACATATATCTGGTCTTATGTTCGTCAATTACAACAATGAACCAATCATTTGTCTGTATATGGTGGCATCCACTATCTCTGAAGTTGTATCACAAAACAACTTCAAGTTAGCCACCATTGGAGTATATATGGCCTTACAATCCAACATCCTAAACCTCTTCAGGATCTCCATTGCATATTTTCCTTGGATAAGGAAAGTCCCATCTGGTCTCAGCCATATCTCTAGACCTAAGAAGTAATGCATCATGCCTAGGTCCTTCATCTTGAACTTTGCAGCAAATTTCCTCTTACTATCAACGATGAGATTCTTGTCTCCTGTTAGAAATAGGTCATGATAGTAATGTCATTGGTCA
>JASDQU010948164.1:6374-25480 GCA_032191745.1 Picea mariana
CATGATAAGACAATATTGAGAGCATGGGTCCTCCAACCATTCTTCTAGGATAACTCAATCCGCAAAGCATCTTCCCGTGAGGGCTTTCACCGTAAGGGGACCACTTTGGAGTTCATCCATTTGTGCACCTTATCAATCATGATAAGACAATAATGAGTCATCAATACATTTTTCCAAAAATGCATCATATACCAATGGAACCACGTCGATCCATCTTCATCATGTATCAATGACAACTCATTGATCCATCTTCATCTATGCATTCTCATCAAGGACAATACATATTATATTACATAAATCATCAGTCAATCAATCCTTTGACATCAATCAATCAAACCATTGGCATCAATGACAACATGATCCAACAACTACATATTTCATGGAAAGTCCTTGATTTGTATCATTAGGACCTGGTGTGTAAGATAGTCCAGGTTCCACTAGACATTTTGTAATATTTTCTCCACATCCCCTTCACGATGGTATTTGTCACATCCTCTACGTCTATGTTGAGGGTATCCCTCTGGTCACTTCGGTCTGATATCTGCACATTCAAGATATTTTTTTAGAATCACTACCCGTGCCAAAAACATTTTGTTTTGGTTTGATTCTTGAGATTTATATTCAATAAAATGCATAAAAAGTTAATTAATTCATAATCTTTAAAGAGTGTTACCTATGTCACCTAGTGCAACGTTGGGTGGAATGGGAATATTTGGATCTTGATTGAATTTGTATCCCCTCATAGGGACAATCATCTATGGTGATGATCTGGCACCCCCAACAATGAAAGAAATAATCATCAAATGGGTTTGGAAGGAATCAACCCCCTAGTCGCTATATGATCCCTTCCCATCGTGTCATACATGGCTCTTTAAGAATGTGTGGCCCCATGCAAACTCTAGGACTGGTCGTTGGCACTCTCTCAAAAAATATAGTGCAGAGTATGATGTCATAACCAAAGTTATTCATCTTTCATAGCTTGCATTATTTCAGTTGGATTTTCATGCACATCAACAATGAAGAGCTCCAGTCATATGCTATCAGCCTCAAGAATTCCACTGTGTAGTACATCTGCGGTCAAGATGCTTGATGTAGTGTTGTTGATCCCAATATTATTGTGATGGTCAATAGGATTATTTTTAGATTGAGGCTTTCTATGTTGCGAATTGGGACTTGACTCCGAACCTTTTGCATACCCGGGGTGCAATAGGTGGATATGTACTTGTTACTTCAAGTCTAATGTATGGCTCCTCTGAGAGTGATGTTGATTCTTCATAATCTAGGTTAAGCATGAGGTTCATTTCATTTTATCATTTCACTTAACCATAAACAATATTGTTGCAGCAACCAAGATCACAAGAAGAAACACCATGCACAAGAACACAAGAAGTATCCTTGGAAACCCTTCTCAACAAGGGAAGAAAACTCAGCGAAATCCTTTGCTATACTTTTCAAGATAAATACCTTTACCCCAAGAATATCCTAGCACACAAGAGGGTGCAAAAAAATCCTAAAACTCTAGCGCCCAAAAGAGGTGTGCAACTTTTACCAAGAAGTGTACTTGCTGAAATTTCCAAAACTCACAAGTGTGTGTGTGTCTACAATGAAAGATTTCCCTTTACTTATATTAGACTTGTCCTATCAACTGAAGTGTCTATTGGCACAACACGACCGACCTCACTTAGATAAATTATTTATTATAATAATTAATATTAATTATCTTTTACATTTATTGTTAGACACAATAAGGTAGGGCCGACCTATGCCCTTTACATAATAACTAGGGTTACAGGTAGGTCTGACTCTTGAATAATATATATAGCAAAGGATATGATACACTCACTAGTGCTCATCCACTAGGGGCACATCCATAGGGATACCAAAGCTTTGATTCACTACATTACACAGATGAACCAGATCTTCACACGTTCACCTGTGCTCGTCCACAGGCATGTCCACTCTACAGATCTGCTTTCCCACTGCCACCAACAGGAGAATCATCTGGAGCCTTCTCGTCAAATCTGTTGCTCAGAGGAGGCCATCACATCATCTTCATTTATGTTCACATGATGATGTGCCCAACACTTATGGGATTTCCCACGTTCACCTTGTGCTCTGCCACAGGCACGTCCTAACTCAACAGATCTCTTTTCCACCAGATAATCATCTGGAGTTCTTCTCACTCACTTCATGGAGGAGGTCATCTCTACATTCCTAGCTTTGTCCCAAGCAGGAACCACGAACCCTTCTTAGGGGATTTCTTTAAGGTTTGTAAGCTGAGAGAAATACTCACATAGATTCTATGTTCCACATCTCACAGGTTTGTAAGCTGGAGGATGTCTCCCATAGCTGCATTCATCAACAAGTGATACCATCAGTGACCTAGTGCTGTGACATCACTTCTCTTGCTATGTTATTAGACTGTCATTAGAGTGTGTTCTCATAACCTATTTCTACAACCAAACATGTTATGGGAAACAAAGCCGATAAATTAACATAAACAATTGAACAAGATAAAAGCTACAAACTATCTACCGAAGATCTCCAATCTAAGCTTAATCAAAAAATTAATTATAAAGTCTATGGCATGTTGTATGCATGAGTTGTAATTTCTACTAGTTTGTGGCTCCCTTATGCTTTTCAAATGAAATGATTGTGTCAAACAAATGATTACAACATTATCATACCAACATTTCTCCAATAGACTAGGTTAGAAATTTAATTCTACCATACATACATGACCACGGCTTGCAAATTGAAATAGAACAAGTAAATTTCGAATTATAAAATAAATAAAGGAATACACACATTGAAATAGAACAATGTGAGTATAACATTCATCTATGCATCCATAACTTATGTTCTCTAGAGTGGGGCCCCTCTAGAGAGCGGGGAGATGGGATCTATTACAACGACATTAGCAACTAAAAATTAGAACTCACACATTCAAGAACTAACCAACAAACTATTTCCAGAGTCTGAGCATTTTGTTTTTTTTATTCCAGGAATCCCAATTTTTACATTATATATCTGAACTCCCTATGGAGTCGTTATCCTTACAATATATAGAAAAATGGTTCATTTTGTTTTAGGAATAAGAAATGGGAAACAAAGCCGATAAATTAACATAAACAATTGAACAAGATAAAAGCTACAAACTATCTACCGAAGATCTCCAATCTAAGCTTAATCAAAAAATTAATTATAAAGTCTATGGCATGTTGTATGCATGAGTTGTAATTTCTACTAGTTTGTGGCTCCCTTATGCTTTTCAAATGAAATGATTGTGTCAAACAAATGATTACAACATTATCATACCAACATTTCTCCAATAGACTAGGTTAGAAATTTAATTCTACCATACATACATGACCACGGCTTGCAAATTGAAATAGAACAAGTAAATTTCGAATTATAAAATAAATAAAGGAATACACACATTGAAATAGAACAATGTGAGTATAACATTCATCTATGCATCCATAACTTATGTTCTCTAGAGTGGGGCCCCTCTAGAGAACGGGGAGATGGGATCTATTACAACGACATTAGCAACTGAAAATTAGAACTCACACATTCAAGAACTAACCAACAAAGTGTTTCCAGAGTCTAAGCGTTCTGTTCTTTTTATTCCAGGAATCCCAATTTTTACATTATATATCTGAACTCCCTATGGAGTCATTATCCTTACAATATATAGAAAAATGGTTCATTTTGTTTTAGGAATAAGAAAACAAACTCTAAACTAAGTCTAAAACTGTCATCAAACACATAAAACATGATTCCCATATTCCCTGTAGAATTAGTTGAGAAGAAGAGTCTAATTAGCTACCAATTCACACTCCAAGTCATAGGGGGATGAAATCTAGCTGCAATTGATCCAAAATATGAATTTAGGGTGTGTTTACATAACCCACGTGATGTTGGATGCAAGGATCAACGAATAAGGAACAAGATGCTCCATGTAGTAGCTTCAACCAACACCTAGGATTTTTGTGGAGTTGGTAGATAGTTGGGTTCTTTCTAAAATTAAGCTTAGATATTCCAAAGATTAGTTCAAATGTTGAGTTTCACGTGTCCCTTCCTTAACTCAATGTATGAGCTATTGCAATGTGCCATTTGAATCATTGAGAAGTTGGAAATCATTTCATTCCTTGAAAGAAAACCTACACTCGTACATATCTTAGCACATGACAAGAAATCCAAACCATAGCAAAGTATTATTAACAAAATATAACCTGTGACCATGATTATAGAGAAGAAAACAACTAAAAACGATATGATTATATCTAATAAGCCAATTAATATCAAGTAACCATTTCGTAGCCAAAAGTGCATCAAAGGCATATAAAGAAGGGTTTTGTAGGGTTTAAAGTAGATAAAAGATGGGCCCTGGAGGTTTTAAGACATGTCATGTGAGGGACTTGTCATCTCCCCCCTTTCAAAGGGGTTGCATGTCCTCATGCAACCTGCTACTCAACATTTGAATAACCTCTGCACTTAGAGTTTCTCCTATTCTTAAGTGATTCCTTTGCTCTGTCTTTACATTTGGATTTTGTAGGTTGAATATTCTTCTCGATTCTTTCTTCCCCTGAATTTGACATTTGTATCCTAACACCCTTTGTCAGTATGATGCAATCAAAGCATAAAGTTGTTCCTATTGGTATGCACTCCCGTGATGTTGAGGTCCAATCACCAATTCTCGGTTATGTTCAACTCATTGAACATTTCCTACAACTACCAAGGTTATAGATTGATAGCACAAGGGAAAGAGAGCATATAAGCTTAAATGGGACCATATAGGATTTGATGAACATTGGAACGATATATTCCCAAGTGCACAATTTTAATCTCAAAATAAAATTTATCTATAAGAACTTTAATCCCCTTACACAAACTTATGGTATGATGATGGTCAACCAATTTCATTGATGTAAACCTTTAGTGGCTTTGTCTACAAACAATGGTTGTTTAGTTTCAATGTCGTCACTATTGACCAACTCACACTTCCACTTTGTAGGATATGTGCTTGAAAGTTGATCAATACTATCACTATAGTTTGATTGGCCCTAAATCATAACATAGAAACCCAACACAGTGAAAAACGCTCCCAACACACTTCCAACATGTAGTTTGTCACCAAGGAAAATAGCTCTTGCTATGGCTACAATAACTATTCCAACGGGCTTGAACATTGCCCAAAATAGAGATCCTTTCTTATGATTACACCAAATTTGCATCATGAATGTCAAATCTATACAAATAATGGTCGAATATGAAAGACCTATAAACTCAATGTCCCATTTGAGACTCCAAGCAACTGACTCACGTGCAGTAAGAGATGTAAATAATTGATTGTATATTTGCAAAAATGGTGGTGAAAGAAGTGATGGGAAATTCAACTGGATATTTCTTAAAGTTTCCAACTGCATTATGTTCTAAGTGGACCAAGAGATGGAGGCCCCTGCAAGGAAAAGGGATCCTATAATCCAATATTTGACAACAATTGTGTTCTGAGTAGTATTGTGATTGTTGTATCTTTGACAACAATTGTGTTTTGAGTAGTGTTGTGATTGTTGTATCTTTGAAAACAATTGTGTTCTGAGTAGTATTGTGATTGTTGTCTAAATCATGGTTTAGAAACTAGAAATTTCTTATAACACGACCTTTGTAGAGAGTCACAATCATCGCTTTTGAGTAGTATTGTGATTGTTGTCTAAATCATGGTTTAGAAACTAGAAATTTCTTATAACACGACCTTTGTAGAGAGTCACAATCATTGCTCCACATATATAAATGAGGATGAAAAACCTCTATCATGCTACCAGAAGTTTTTGATATTAACTCTGTCCAACTTGAAAATATTGGACAATATGAAGGTGAAAACAGGGATTGGGTTCCCTATTGCAATAACAAGAACTAGGAAAGTGTAGTTTACACCTAT
The DNA here is from genome assembly GCA_032191745.1 of Picea mariana. Lineage (NCBI taxonomy): Eukaryota > Viridiplantae > Streptophyta > Pinopsida > Pinales > Pinaceae > Picea > Picea mariana. The sequence continues at coordinate 12,319 of JASDQU010948164.1, forward strand.
AAAGGCACAATCTTGCATGACAGTAACACCACATAAAGCCAGCACAAAGAATCGATCAATCATAGGATATGTCAGAGGAGGCCTTTTTTCCTTGTTAATGAAAGAAAATTAAATGGGATTAGCAGGGCTGCAACCAGAGCATTGCTCCAATGTTGTCACTAAAATCACTATATCTTAAACTAATTCTACGAAATTATGGGGGAGACCACCACTTTTTAGGATGATGAAATGAGACTGTATGCCCAGGGTACGAAAAGACTTCGAACAAGCTATTGATCCCTATCTTCTCATTCGTGGCAATATTTTTATTGTCTTCTTTCCAAAATCGTGTTTGGAGTGATCTAGGTAGTGGTTTGACAATGATCTCCACGATATTTCCCTTGGAGCCACGTCAAAACCAGCATGTTGGGTTTTAATCAACGATTTGGCTCCAGAATAATTATCAAAACTGTCACTAATACGTTCATGTCACACCAATTTTAGTAGGAGATGGTCAACATTGCTTTTAACTTTTTTATGCAATGATCAATGATCAATTAATGCTCATAGTTTATTCTTGTTGCTCGTGTAAACTTCTAGGGGTGAAAAGCATACATTTTAGTTTGTAAAGGCTTTGTGGGTGATTTCTGTTAGCACCGGAAGTTGCCTTCAGATTGCAGGAAAGGCAAGCCCGATACCTGTCAAAGTTATATGGTGGATGTTGGTTTGTATGGATGAAGGTCAATGGACAAAACTCAGAATCTAAATGATGTTCAACACAGGACTAGATAGGAAATGCACAGGGATGTGAGGGCCACATTAACTTTAGTCAGGAAATTGAGTTAGAGCGAGAGCAGAGGGAAGACTTAGTGAGAAAGGTGAACAAGACTGCTATGGGCATCCGGCTTCCAGCAGCTCAGAGATGAAAAAATCGAACTTAAGAGCAGTCTTGAGCTCAAGCTCTAGACACTAAAATATGTTACAAGCAACACAGTTACAGCAACAGGATGATCAGACCTCCATCATCCTGCAACTGCAACAGCTCGATTGGATCTTCCATGCCCAAGCCATTTAATGTAAGAAGGAAAATATACACAGGGGAATGAGTAAAACTGACCATGATGCTGCTATAATCAAACCTCCATTATAGCATCATAACAATCCTCGACTGGATCATCCATGCCCAAGTGTTTTAAACAATTTTAACAGAAAAAAATGAAAGGAAACAGAGAACTGACTTCTATTAACATGAAAGTCTCAAATCGATTACATAACCAGAGAACAACTCTAGTAGAATAAACATTACAAATGGTAGCTCTACTCAACCAAAGACCTCTAATAAAACTCAAAACTACATATATATACTCAAAAATTCGCCCAGCAAAGGCATGCTAGAGCTTCTCGTCCAATGCCATACATCTGTGTCATCTCAATCAGACTGTGCATGCATTCTCCTCCATGCATGCCTTCCCCTACCAGATGCAAGCTCTTCTCTGCCAGTCCTTTCTGGCCTTCCCTTTTATGCAGTGAGACGATGTCTCAACTGTCACCTCACTTTCATGAACTGTCTGCATCGGGATCAGGACGGGCCGCACTTTGAACTTCACCATCTCGAGCTTTCTTGGACGCTTGCAGGGAGGACTTGGCAGGCAGACATGGACGCTAATGATAGGGATCTGATGAGATGACTGGGATGGCGTGGGTGCCAAAATATCAAATAAGACCCCTGACTTATGCTAAATGCCATTTGTGGGTTTTTAAGCCCCTTTTCTCGCATTTTGAGCAAGGTGCCACTTCCTTAGGGAAAACAACCCTTCTTACAATAATGTGTGTTAACATTAGGCTCCATGGGGGATAGAGTCCTCCCTGCGAGGCTCTAAGATTTTCAGTAGTTCCAGTCGCCTTCTGCATTGGGCTATGGAGTTAAGCTCAAAACATCCTGCTGAGGAAATATAGGTCGACAAGCACACTATTCTAAAAACAAAAGAAAAATACATGAGCTCCAAAGGATCTTATTTATGTACATCCTAGACTAATTAATTTTTACAAAGTGCTAGGTGAAAGCAAACTTCCACCATAGCCATTCAAGCAACTTCCTAGCTGTGAATTTGTTTACTATGTCAATGATTGATAACATAGAATGCAATTGTGACAGCAGAACAGTTACATTCTTCAGCTTTCATCCTAATGATGAGGTCAGGATCAAGCTGGGTGGATTCAAAACATGAAGGAAATACAACTCCATGTATTCCTTCATAGGCTTATAGGACAAGTGGCAAACTTCAGAAAATTTATAACAGGTAGCCTTCTCTGCTACACAACTGCTCACACATTGTTGGATTTCTCTGGCAAGCTTAGGTGGGTGAGAGGCTTATGCAGGTTTACTATCCTTAGATGATGGCTGCTCACTTATAGGCTCTAAACAAGAGATAAATTTCCCCTTCTGATGCTCCTTTTCTTCTTCATAGCTCTCCCAAGGATCATATTCATAATCATCATAAATAGGAACCGTGGGAAAGATCTGCTCTTCAACATGCTACTCAGGATGGTTGATTTCCTCATAATATTTTTCTTTAATGAATAGAGGATAAGGCTTTGTTGTATGTTCTTGGAAATCCTACATATCCAGCTCATAATCTGATTCATAGCTGTCATATATAGGCTGGTTGGTCCCCAGGTTCGCAAATTGTGATGCAGGGCTCTACTGCTCCTCATCTGAATAATCATCAAAGCTTGAAATAGTAGGTACATCAGGAGCAGAATGCAAGGCCTCTACAGTTATGAAATCTTCATCATCATCCTCAGTAGAGCTGTCAAGAACATCTGCTTCAAGGACTGGAAAATCCTCTGCGCTTTCCTCAAATTTGAACCTTTCTATCTCGATAGAGAGTGATTTTACCAACTCCATCAACCTACCCAAAGCATATTCTTCCTCCTCATGGTCCTCATTAGACACCGCCATATCTTGATCATGGTATTCATATTCCTCACAACAATTATGACAAATAAACTCAGAGGAATAGAACTTTTGATAGTGCCTATTGAAAATTGCATGAAATTATCTCAGGGAGGAAATGCTCGAAGGGGGTAAGGAATGATACCACTCACGAGCATCTCCTGCTAATGAGATCATGAACATTTTTAATAATACATCCTCATGATGTATCTCCCATTGATGCATGAGTTCATGAAACTTACGAAGATGCGGAGCAGGATTGTCCTCTTTACGCTCTCTAAATATGGGCAAATAATCACCCCATTCATCCACAGTAGGGACAACATTAGAAAAACCTAGAACAATAGAAAAATTAAAAGGATCAAACCTCCAAGCCAGGATTTTTTCCATTTCAGACTAGTGGAGTCACCAATCGATTCTTTAACCATGGATTCGCCAAGTGAATGATATGCAAAATGAGTGTGTCTAGTCTTTGTTCACCATCAAAGACCAGATCTGGTCATTGTGTTCTCCTAGAGGCTATAGCTATAGCCAAAGGCAACCACACTGAAACCGTGGGGTCAAGATAGTGGAGTCACCGCAGTGGATTCGCCAGGTGCAAATGCAATCTTCAATGGTTATGATATCTAATGCACCTTCGGAATCAGAAGCTCATTTCCTTAGGTAGAATAACAATGAGCTTCTGATTCCGAAGGTGCATTAGATATCATAACCATTGAAGNCCACACTGAAACCGTGGGGTCAAGATAGTGGAGTCACCGCAGTGGATTCGCCAGGTGCAAATGCAATCTTCAATGGTTATGATATCTAATGCACCTTCGGAATCAGAAGCTCATTGTTATTCTACCTAAGGAAATGTATTCAATTTGTTCCCCGGCAACGGCGCCAGAAATGTTAGCACCAGAAGTTGCCTTCATATTGCAAGAAAGGCAAGCCCGATACCCATCAGAGTTATATGGTGGATGTTGGTTTGTATGGATAAAGGTCAATGGACAAAACTCAGAATCTAAATGATGTTAAACACAAGGCTGGACATGAAATGCACAGGGACATGAGGACCACATTAACTTCAGTCGGGAAATTGAGTTAAAGCGAAAGCAGAGGGAAGACTTAGTGAGAAAGGTGAACAATACTGCTATGGGCATCCGGCCTTCCAGCATCTCGGAGATGAAAAACTTAAACTCAAGAGCAGTCTTGAGCTCAAGCTCCAGACACTGAAATATGTTCCAAGCAACACAATTATAGCAACAAGATGATTAGAACTCCATCATCCTGCAACTGCAACAGCTCAACTAGATCTTCCATGCCTGAGCCATTCAATGTAAGAAGGAAAAGATACACATGGAAATGAGTAAAACTAACCATGATACTGCTATAATCAAACCTCCATTACAACAACAAAACAATCATCGATTGGATCATCCATGCCCGAGTGTTTTAAACAGTTTTAACAGACAAAAATGAAAGGAAACAGAGAATTGACTTCTATTAACATGAAATTCTCAAATCGATTACATAACCAGAGAACAACTCTGGTAGAATAAACATTACAAATACCAAATACCTCTAATAAAACTCAAAACTACATACATAGACTCAAAAATTCGCCCAACATAGGCATGCTCAAGCTTCTCATCCAATGCCATACGTCTATGTCTTCTCAGTCAGACTGCGCATGCAATATCCTCTGTGCATGCCTTCCCTGTCAGACGCAAGCTCTGCTCTGCCAGTCCTTTCTGGATTTCCATTTATGTGGTGAGACGATGTCTCAACTTCCGCCTCACTTTCATGAACTGTCTGCATCGAGATCAGGACGGGTCGCACTCTGAACTTCACCATTTGGAGCTTTGTTGGACGCTTGCAAGGCGTACTTGGCAGGCAGACATAGATGTTGATGATAGGGAGCTGCGAGATGACTGGGACTGCGTGGGCGCCAAAATATCAAATCAGACCCCCGACTTAGGCTAAACGCCATTTGTGGATTTTTAAGCCCCTTTTCTCGCATTTTGACCAAGGTGCCACTTCCTTAGGGAAAACAACCCCCCTTAAAATAATGTGTGTTAACAATTTCAAAAACAAACTCGTGATTTTGTGGTTTTCTTGGACTGGTAAGAACCCCAGGATGCTTCCACGCTACCTTCTTGATCACCTGGCACTTATCTCAAACACTATGACTAGAATTTCTTGTGCAGTGTTATCATGTCAATCCTTGTTTGTGCTATCAACAATACTTATACAAGTTCTCATATGAAAACGATGACAGTTGTCACACTAAACTTTTGACTTAGGATAACCTGAATAATGTGAATTGGAGTGAACCAAGTGATGCACAATACACTAGCTTTCTGATCTCACTTTTAATTCCAGGTACCCCCCTGGCCCAAAATAAATGTAACCTTGCAACAATCTATGCATCCATTTGACTATGTATCATGAAGCTTAGTCATAAATAATCCTTCAGACTATGTATAGTGACTATAGAAGCTCCAATATGTATAGTATAACAAAGATTGTGTATGCTAGCAATTAGAGGGTTACTCTTCTAACTACTCTATTCTTATCTTAAAATGAAAAATTCAACTCATAGAGTAACTATTGTAGCATTGCAACTTTACAATATTCTTGTAGCTTTCAATTCTTTTTGTAATTTTATAACAGTCATGTGGCTTTTGAATTTTATAGCAGTCATGTAGATTTCATCCTTTCTTATTCACAACAACATATACATGTAAATATTGGTTGTAATAGATTCAATGGAAGTCTTTAACTTACTTACAAAATCCACCCTTGTTCAAATACCCTTCAAACACTCCTGAAACTTGCATATTTTGTATGCATTGGCTGGAATTTATATGTATTGTTTGTATAATGAAGAGAATTTTTTTTCAAATAGATCTATGGTTATTCAATCATTGTAAATTGTAAACTATCATCTTGAATGTCTCTTAACATGACCATGCATAAATCCTTCGAACTATGCCACAATTTCCAACGATCCTTAAAATAATTAATTATTGGATTCCATGGAAATGAGTGGGTTGGTAAGAGTTCAAAACTATGTCAATTAATATTTAAAAGAATCAATATTTTGGATCCATAAAGCAAAGAGATAGAGTAATATAATAAATTTATGAATTTTATCAAACTATGTTGTAGATGTTTGTAGAACACAGTGATGTAGATCCCTTTTAAAAAAAAAATGAGCAAATTGATATTATAGAAGACAATTTCCAAAGCCAATTTGTTGAGGCTTGCTTATTCTTTTGATACTTTTAGATGTGTTTTACAGGGATGACTTTTAAAATGACTATGGATTCTCTGTGGATATGCATATATGCCCTATAGATATAACCTCTCCTCAGCTCTTTGATGTCTATTTCCAATCCCTTTTATATGCTTGGTAGCCCAAAGAAGAATTCTTCAAATCTTGCTTACTTATAAAAGCATCTCAAGGTATTAAATACAATAAGTATGGAATCCCTTTCAAGAAAATTTCTATTAGAATTCCCTTTGGGTGGAAGCAAGAACCTTTTGAGGATCACTCCCAAATAAAACTAAGAAAACATAGTGGATACATATGTACCCTAAAATGACTATGAGTTATGGGAATGACACTCACAATCCTAACAAAAATGGATCTGGTAACACTTGTTCTCCTTTTTAAAGAAAAAGAAGGCTTCCCTATATTATTTAGTGAAATAAATTATGTCATATCTCTACTACAACCCATCAAAATTTACTAGGGTTTTCCTTCACAAGAGTCATATCTTAAACGAGGTATAGGCCAACACTTTACGTGTATGCATGGCTATATAAATAATGGTCAAATGTACCTGTATAAACATCATAATGTTGCACATAATCAAGTGCTTTAGGTCACTCTCAATCAAACTAAAAGATATCCATCAATTAACCAATAGGATCTTGACAAGTATGAGTCATGAGGAATACACCAATAAAAGATTTGTAACAACCAACCACCTCCATGGGAGCAGTGAGTCCCTTCCAACCAAAGTACCAAGCCAATCAAGTGATAGTACTATCTTCAAGCTAAGCCCAAAAGAGACATTTGAAGGTATGCTAGAGCCCATAAAATAAGAAGTAATTTCTGAAGGCTTGAAATTAATTTCCCTGTCTAATCGTGAACATAAACCGTTCCATCACAAGAAGTTGTTCTTCCGTATTGTAACAACCCATTTTGATTAATTGTTTATCATAGTTTTTAATTTAATTTTGATTAATTTTTAATGATAGTCTTTTTATTATTTTATTATTAAAGGTATGTGAAGTAATTAATGGGGGGATAAGACTGAAACAACATCATCAATTTAAAACACTTATACATACTAGTGTACATGTGCAAGGCATACATGTGTAGCTAGCACATACAGGACTCGCACATGCACTAATGACAATACTTATCACTCCTAAAGTAATTCTTGTATGCATCCAATCCAATCAACAAGACCATTCATTTCATAAAATATAATAGACCATTTAAAATGTTCGTGAAATCCCTCAATTACAATAATTTAGCACAAGCAACATTCACTTAGATAATTGTAGTTCAGTTAAGTAAATATAAACATACATATATACATATTTTTTTTTAAATAAGGAAATCAAGAAATTATACCATAATGTGAAAGCCCCACACACTCTCAACTACTTCTAGTCATCCTTCCTCCCTAACCTACTTCCATATTTCATCCCTATCCTTCCTCTGTTGGACTATCTTGGAGCGTCAACTATATTGACCTAATTCCAGATAGAACTCGTAAGCGAAAGTGTCAACTCTCTTAACCAAGCTTCTCTAGTAGGCATCTGGCAGTCATCATCACACGTCTAGGGGAGTGTGAGCTAACACCGTCCTCCCATGACTCTAGGTTTCAGAGGATACACAGTGGGAAATGCCTCCACCCCTCCTAATAGAACTAGGGTCAACACCCTGCCATGGACCATACAGTGGCACTGTGTTGCTGGGAATTTCGTCATCGTATATTCAGTTTTAAGTAGTCTCTCCACCTAAAAAACCTGCACTTGTCCACATATCATAGCAATGCATTTGAACCAACATAATTTCACATACAAAGATTCATACCATATTGTTTCTCGGTCGATGTTCACGACATCAACTTTTTATCATCATTATCCTTTGGCTATTTTATAGCCCATTGACTTGTAGATTAGTCTATAATATAAACACATACATATATATACACTACTATCATGTAAATGCATTTAATCATAATCTCAATTCGGTATTCACGTGTCAACAACTTTAAATGCCAAAATTTTCAAGTTAGAAATAGATTGCATAAAATTCATTCTTGTCAATGGTTATGCAAGGAATCCAAACAAGTTTGTCACACCTTTTGACTTTCATTGTGCACATGGAACTAAAATTCTAGCTTCATGCTCAAATCAAATGTTAATGTTGATTTTATGATATGGAAATTGAGATAATATGGTCATGATGGTTTGTCAGATTAGTGAAAGTAAAGTGTAGATATTTTTATTAGAGTTTAAGTTTTCTCAATGATGTTTATGTATGTGGACATGTCAGCTTATGTAATAATTTAACATAGGTATAAGTCTTTGGCCTATGCAATGAAATAGATATATTTCAATGGTTTTCATATTCTTGTTATTGTCATTTATAAATTATTAAATCTTGATTTATTTAATTATATTTATTAAAAAAAAATCTTTAAACAATTAGATAACTTAAAAACATTGTTTAGGGCCTCAAAATGGCCCCGAAAGTCAGGGACCCAAAAACTAGGAAAAATTTGTCGAACTGGAAAACTGCCAAAATGATCCAGTTGGAATAGGTGGGAAGCCACCGACATCCATCTAGATCAATTGAGTAGTGTGCATTTGTCGTTATTCCTAAGATCAAAGGGACCAGGTGTGGGGTTGAGGTAATCGATGATGAAGAATCGAGGGTTGGAGATGAGTCTAAGATGAAAAAGGATCATGGATTATTGAAAAGAAAGGGAGGGGGAGAGGAAATGATATTGCATAAGGAAGAAAAAAGTATGGAGAATAAAACATGGCAGGAGGATTGAAAAAGGAAAAAAGAGTGAGGAAGAAGAAAAATGGGAGAAAATAAAACATACAATAGGAAGGCATTAACTGTTGGAGTTACTTCACACAGACCTAAGATTTCTTTTTCCTAATATATTTCCTTGTTTATTAGTCATTATCCAGTCTCCTATATTTTAGGAACAATATTCCTCTAGGGAGAATATTCTCTTGAGTTTTCACTTCAGTTTGACTAGTTGAGTGGAGTCTAGATGTTGCATTGGTTTTGTCACCATGCAACATTGGGATCATCACCAACTAATGTGCATTAGCCTTGGTATCATCACCAAACTAGCACATTACCATTGATTCTTGGCTGATCTCATCCTCACTTCACTATGTTTCAGTCAGTTAACTGAAGACTTGTAGACTAGTTAACTCAGCTAGGTGGCAGTTCACTCTTGTAACTGCCTGAGAGACTAAACTAGGTGGCAGTTTACTCCCGCAACTGTTGGTGCGTGTCCAGATCACTCTAGACCACCACTATGGCGCATTGGATTCTCCTCCAGTGTGCATTGGTTGATTTATACAGAGTATATCATGTGTAAATTATTCATTATTCATTACAGTTAATCAGAATTCTTCCATTCTTTCTCTCTTGCTTCTTCTTTCTCAATTTTTCTCTGCAAATGTGTGTGGTATTTTCTAGCTAGATCTATTTTGTGCGGGTTCAACACATTTACATGGTATCAGAGCTGACAGACTACTAAGCAAAGCTACACCAAATTATTTTTTGCAAGTACCAAAGATTGAAGACAGCGGAAAGATGGAATTCCCAAAAGAATTCATTCTTACACCTTATAATTATTTTGCATGGAAGGAGAGAATAATCGTGCATCTTTGAACCAGAGGATTGTATAGGTTAACCTTGAATACATAGACAGAACTGACATCAGCCATAGAAAAAACCAATTATCTAAATTGAATGGATGAAGCATTCGAAACAATTTGCAGTTTCATCTCTCTTGATCTCCTTTTTCACATATCTTCCTGTAAAACCCCCAATGAAGCCTGGACCACATTGGAAGGGCTCTTTGGAAAACAAGATGAGATAAGGGAACACATGCTCAAGGTGGAATTTCTCACATTGGATCCAAAAAGATTCGACAATCTTCAAGATTTCTTTACAAAATTCAAGGATTTACTGTCCCAACTCAAAGCTTGTGGGGTTGATAAATCTAAGGAGGAGAAACAAATGGTTCTCACCATTCTCTCCAAACTTGGTCCTGAATTATCCGTGTTCATATCCACATTCCATTCAGTCAAATTCACCTCTGGAGCCACCTGGAAGATGCCTTCTCTTGAGGATTTTATCGAATCCCTGGCACAAGAGCAAACCAAGCTCATCAACATGGGAAAAATAAAAGGCCCAAAGGCGCATGCACTTACTGTGCAATATGGAAGCCATCAATATCAGAAATATAAAGATAAATACAAAAGGAAACCTCATGCAAATCCGAAGAAGGAAGGGTACTCAAAACCCTTCACCGATGCCTCAGGATCCAAAGGTGGAAAGGGAAGAAAAGGGGAGAAATGCACATACTGCCATAAAGGATTCCATCCAAAATCTGGATGCATGCAAAAAAAAATAGATCTAATGACTTAAATACTTTAGCAAAATAACCTTGGAGATCGCATCCCCGAGTGTGCGAAGAAAAAGAAGCCAGAAGATCAAAATCCCAAGAAATTAAATTATAGCCATGCCTTGATTACCATCAACTCCTCTCTCAATGCTTGGATCGTAGATTTAGGAGCATCACATCACATGGCTACCACAAAAGCAATCTATTCTTCATTGGATGCATGAAAAGGTCCTCCTATTTTGATGGGCGACAACTCTCTAGTCAAGGTCACCGACAAAGGAAGGATTGAACTCACCAACGGAAGTTTCGAGAATGTGTTGAATGTTCCCAAACTTTTCATCAATCTTCTCTCCATGTATCAGATGATGAATTCTAGCACCGGAAAGAAAGTCATATTCACATCAAATGCAGTGGACATCTATGAAATGCAAACCAATTCCAAGGTTGTTACCGGTGAGGTAAATCATCAATCTAGATTGTATACATCTTCTGAATTTATTGAACCAGATTCTGCTTTACTGCTTATTCATGCTGATGAAAGTAGTAGGATATGGCACGAAAGGTTCAGGCATTTGAATTTCAAATATATGCAACAACTTAGAAATCAAATATTGGTTGATGGTCTACCAGACATCCATTTCTTCAAAGGAATCTGTGAGGGATGTATGCTTGGAAAACACCCTCAAGAGAAATTCGACAAAGGAAAGACTCAGAGAGATTCCTCTCCTTTAGATCTGATCCATAGTGACCTCATGGGTCCTTTTCCACATCCATCAATCAGAAAAGTGAGGTTCGTTCTCATTTTTGTTGATGATTTCTCACATTTCACATGGATTTACTTTCTCAGGCAAAAATCAGAGGTCTTTCAACACCTCAAAGATTTCAAAGTGTTGGTTGAGACACAGTCAGGAAAGAAAATCAAAGTCCTCTGAACTGATAATGGGGGAGAGTATGTCAATCATGAGATCCAAAATCCTTTTCATGAGGCAGGGATTCAGTTGTAGCACAAATTTCCCTATACTCCACGGCAAAATGGAGTTGTTGAGTGGAAAAATAGATCTCTAAAAGAGATGGCATCTTGCATGCTACATGCAAAGTCACTACCATAGAGACTATGGGCCAAAGAATTTAATTATGAAACCTACATCCAAAATATATCTCCCCATAGATCTATCAAGGATAATACCCCCTACGAGGCTTGGAGCGGCCTCAAACCGAAAGTGGCCCACTTTCGCATTTTCGGTTCATGTGCATGGGCACGGATTCCATCTGAAAATAAGAAGGCACTTGATCCACAGAGCATAGAGTGTATCTTTGTTGGATACCCCGACGGTGTGAAGGGATACAAACTTATTGATCTTTCCTCAGACCGGCTCATCATTGATCAAAGTGTCCAATTCGAGGAAAGTGTCTCGCATGTACCTTAGCGGCTGCATGAAAACACCTTCATTCTTCCACCTGTCTGAGATGATGAGCATGCACATGTCGACTCTTATTCAGATGAGAGTTCTGATTCAGAGGACTCAGATGATCTAGATATAGATTCAGTATAGTCAGATGCAGAGCCAGAGCAGAGGTCCAAGTGGGCACAGACTACTCTTCAGGATGTAGGGTACCTTGTTGGTGATCTAGTCGATCCTAGGAGGACTCGATCTGATTTTGAAGAGCCTCCTATTGCACTCACTGCCACTGAACCATTTCCCTCTAGGCATCTTTTCTTGGTTCATTCTTCAGATCCACAGTCTTATGGCAAGGCTGTTGGAAATCCCTTTTGGGAATCCACCATGCAGGAGGAGTATAACTCCCTCCTCGAGAACCAAACTTGGGATCTAGTTCCCCTTCCTTCTAGAAGGAAACTTGTCAGATGCAGATGGGTCTACAGGACCAAGAGCGCAGTGGATGGACAGATTAGCATATACAAAACCAGGCTTGTTGCCAAAGGCTTTTAGCAGGTGCACAGAAATGACTATGATGAGACCTTCGCTCCAATAGCGAAGATGGATTCCATACATTTGGCACTTGCCATTGCGGCAGCCAAGGGATGGGAAGTCCATCAGATGGACGTGAAGAATGCATTTATTCACAGTGATCTCTCTAAGGAGATCTATATGGATCAGCCCCAAGGATTTATGGAGGATTCATATTTGGTCTGTCGACTGAAGAAGTCTCTTTATGGCCTCAAACAAGATCTGAGGGCATGGTATGCCAATATGGACTCCTACCTGTTGTCACAAAACTTTGTACGTTGTAAATCAGACATGAATGTCTACATGCTTGGGACGACTAATTCATTTCTACTCTTAGTTCTATATGTTGATGATTTTTTGATCACCGGTTGCTCGAATTCAATGATTGTTGTAGTCAAGAGGATTCTACATGACATGTTTTTTATGACGGACATGGTTCCGCTACACTTCTTCCTTAGAATCGAGATCAGCCGGGATGCATCAGGAATCAAACTGTCTCGAGCCAAGTATGCATGAGATCTCCTTGAGAGATTTCACATGATAGACTACAAGTTTTCTCTAACTCCTTTCTTATCAGGAGTCAAACTTGA